>JASSUY010016039.1:0-24071 GCA_032466535.1 Forpus xanthops | reverse complement strand
GCCCGCAGCACCCGCCCCGCCGCCCGCTCGCCGGCGCTCTGCAACTGCTCGGCGCGGCCGCGGGGAGAGACGCTCCGGCAAAGTCCCACCCTCCTCGGCGATTCCCCTCCCTCCCTCCTCCCCTCCCATCCTTTTCCGCGCTGGGCGAAAAGGCCACGGAGGTAAAGGGGTGCGCGCCCCCTCCGCCGCTCTCGCCTCCCGCCCCAAGCGGGACCGCAGCCCCCCGCGGCTCAAGCATTTCGCCCCCAACCTCCGTGCCCTGTCGTGTTCCCCTCGGCCGCCGTTACTCCGCCCGTTCTGCCCTGCTGATGGATGCACGTTCGGGTCAAAATTCACCTTGTCCGTGGGAATCGCTCCAAAGTCCAGCAGAGACATTTGGGGGGAGGGGGCAGCAGGGGACAAATTGCCATCACAGTCATCATCTGTCCTTCCCACTCCCATAGCCATCCCCCCTCCTCCCCCCCCCCCCGCCCCGAGGGCTTCACTTTTCAGATACAGGGATTTCTTCGCACCTATGTGCCAAAGAGGTGGAGGAAGGGTCATCCTCAGCTGGGTTTTATTTCTCTGTATGCAGTGTCACCACCCTTGGCACAGGGGGCCTGCCTGAGCGGTGCCCCGGTGTATAGAAGGGTGTCCCCAGTGAAGGGGTGAAGGCTGTTGCCAGACAAACCCCACCCTGCTTTCTGGGAAGGTTTTCGAAGCGCGAGCTTTGTCTCACTGAGGTTACTGTAGGCATTCTCCAACTGTGCTCCTTCGCTCTGGTCACACGCAAAATTTCCCCGTACAGGATGTGCAGTAACAATATGCTTATGTCAATGTATACAAATCTCCCTCCTGCCACCATCCTCTGAGCATCTTGGATGGTGGACCAAGTGGAAGTGCAGACTGGCAGATTCCTGAAGCTCTCCATGGGCTGGAGGAAGGGGAAAAAAGACACCGAAGAAAGAACAGGCCATATTATCACTGGAAAGCAGGTATTCCAGTGCTGTGCCACAGACTTGTACTGACACAGGCAAGTTGGCTCTATAGAGGCACCTGCTGGCTGAGGGAAACCACGAGGCAAAAAGGAAAATACAATTCTTTGCCTTCAGTAGATCTTAGACCTCTTCTTCCCTTTGTTTATTTTTGTTAAGATTTTGTGTCAGTGCAGTCTGTGGGGATGTCACCGGGTCACACTGATCCCGAGGAAGGCTGGGACATGAGTGACGGGTCTGCCTGAACAGGGAGCAACTCCAGTTCCCGTCTGGCCCCTCCATTGCCCTGCTGCAGGGTTGCACTCCGGGTGATGATGGCCCTTCATTCTGAGCAAGGGGAGTAAACCCAGCCTAGTGGAAAGCCTGGAGGAGAATATAATCCCTTTCCCCTCAGGGATCACGTTTCTACAGAGTGGTGGGTGTTGTTCAAACATTGCAAAAGAATCCCTTTTTCTTTGCTTTCTCCATTATTTAACTGTTGCAGAGGGTTTCTGACAAAACAAATATTAATAGAATCATTGAATTATAGAATGGTTTGGGCTGGAAGGGACCTTAAAGCTCATCTTGTTCCAACCCCCTGCCATGGACAGGGACACCTTCTGCTAAACCAGGATGCTCAAAGCCCCATTCAGCCTGGCCCTGAACACTGACAGGGATAGGGCAGCCACATCTTCTCTGGGCAACCTGTGCCAGCGCCTCAACACTCTCACAGCAAAGAATTTTTTCCTAATATTCAAACAAAATAACCATTTTCCCACATTCAGACTGCAATTGCCAAAAATATTCTCCAAGAGATAGTGAGACTTCAAGTCCCCACTCCTGGGAAAATAGGAGATATTTCACTAACTAAATGTAAAGCCAAATTAAAGCTCCTGGAGGCAAGAACCACTTCCGACTGTCACCGTTTGCTGTGAGCAGCTCCTTCCTTATGCCAGGCCTCGGCACTTCAGGCCAGCAGGAAGCAGATAACTCACTAGGTGCTTTTTACTCTTTAATTGGTAGGAGTTCTTTGGTGCCATTTCCCCTCCCGCTGGGTGAGCAGTTTATGTATTAAGGTGGTTCTACTGCAAATACCTTGCAATTTGAACACTTCTCTGACAAAATCTCTCCAACTGCTGCATTACCGAAAAGTCCCCCACAGAAATCTCCTAGAAATAATTAAGTCCACGAGTGGCAAGGGGTAGCCCTATCCCCTTAAAGCTACAATGTACTGTAAATAATGTACAGAACCCAGCTTCTAAAATTACCACTACAGGATTGCTCATCTCGTCTTACGTTTCATCTGGATCCTGTGATCTTCCCACCTGCCAACATCCCGTTACCAGGAAAGCGGTGTATGTGAGGTTTGTGCAAATGGTCATGTACTTGCCTGAATTCTGGCACCAGCAAGGACATTCATGTGCCTTCCATGTTAACGTTACACCGCAATAAATACTGACATTGCTATAGAATCTGCAGCGTTCGTGCTGAGCACCACTCACCAAAAAAAGCAAATCAATGCACGTCCTGGCTACACTTCTTGCTATCTTTCCCATGTCAATGACTCCTGAGACAGAAAGAAAGACAGCATCAACAGGCAGGATTTTAAATATGGAATACCCAAAAGCACGAGCTCCATGTTTAGGCACTTAAGGGAAGACGCGTGATTTGCAAAGGGGCCGGGTGATGACTTATTTGGAGCTGTGAGATGCTGAGAACTTTTAAGAACCTGACCATAATTTAGGACTTCATCCTGCAGCTTGAGTTCAGTGGGAGCTTTGGCATTGACTTCAAAGGGCATAAGATCAAGCCCTTATTTAGGGGCTCAAAATACAAAATTAGGAACCTAAATTTAGGCTTCCATTTTTTAATATCTTGACCCATGTTAGCAGTACCCTTCGTCTAATCCTTCTGTTTGACCTGAAAAGAGAGGAATGCCAGTAACTCTTTCCTGTCTTAGAAGAAAGAACCTGTGGCTGACAAGGGGAAATGCAAGAAATGAACTCCTCGCACTTGGTTTATTTTATCTCCCCTGTCTCAGATCCCCAAAATAACAGCTGGGGCAATGTTTGCGGAGGAGCTCAGGCCCACTTTGAAACTGGAACAGGAAATGTGAGAAATGTGGATGTTAAAAAACAAATGAAACAATGTTTTCTTAGAATTACATCTTGTGGGCAAGTCTGGGGGGAATCTGGATTTGGATAATCTAAATTGGGAGAGAAGTCAGGGAAACAAAGAGTAATTTTAAGCATCTTAGTGCCAGAGCTGTTTCTTAACACACAGCTCACTCTCTGGTTTCAAATATAGTCCCTCAGCACTGAGCCTGGAGATCAGCACAAGGAAATCCAATGTCTTGTTCTAGCAGACATGATACAAAGGCCAGAATGAGGTGAGCTGTTGGGAGAAGCAGCCAGGTGAACGGATCCTAAATGTCCTGAGGTATTTTGGGGCATCCTTCCCTGTAGGAATCACAGGGACACAAGATACAATAACTAAGCTATGGCCGAGTCAGCTTCAGCACGGTCACAAGCCAGTGAATCAATTAACCTTATTATTGTGATTATTTTTGTGTCGGTTGCACTAACGGGGAAGGGAGCAGCTGTAGGTATAACAAAAGGTTGCTCCTCTGCGATGCTTTGCCAACGCTCCCTCTACTGCGGTATAAATAGAATACATGCAGCGGGCAAGGGCAGCGCTAGGTTTGTATCTGCAAGCATTAGAGATGCCCATGCACCACCCACTGGCAGTTTCACTTGCCTCTGTCACTCAGGAGTTTTTCCAAAGATTTGCAACTCCTGGAAAGAGAGAAAAACATTCATGAACATGCAGCACTATCACTCACTCTATCCTTTTGGGTTGATTTTGTACCTTGGGTGCTTCTCCCGTAGGCAGTAATTGCAGCAGATGATGAGGAGTTGCCCCACCTTTCCTTACTCTCCATCCCTACTTTCCTCCTATCTCTCACTGGATATTTGTACTTTCCTGTCTTTTTTTTTTTTTTGCAGCAAGCAGCAGAGGCAGTGATAAGTGAGTGGAGGTGACAGGACAGGTCCTCAGCCATCAGTAGGATTGTTTGAACATCTACAGAGAGATCAAGAGGCTCCAACAGCTTTCTTCCTGCTGAAACTACATGTAATGTCACCATAAGGATACAGACATCCTGACTGTGACTTAGAAGTCCCCAGGTTATAGAGCTGGTAGGAATATACACACGTGATTATTGTGATAGTACTTCACCTTACACTTACATCACAGTCCCTGGAGAAGCATGCAATGGAGGAGCCTTACATATTAAATCATTTCCTGAAGGGCAGAATTCATTTGGGCTCATTTATTATCATTTGTCCTGGAGCTCATATTTTGCACTGAGCATAGGGAGTGGGTGTTATTCATGGCTATGGGTCTAAGAATCAAAGGCCAATTGCAGAAAAAGCTGTTCCGTTGTTTGAGGTTGATTACTTGATGTTTGTCCCAGGTGCTGGACACATGTTGCTTGCTGAAGGAGATACGACTTGGTCTCAGATTTCGACATTTTGGTATCTACCAAGCAAAAATAAAACTGAACTCAAGCATGCTTATTCTTCCTCTGCAATGCAAATAGCCCTTAGCAATATTGACCCGAATAGTAAGTAAACCTATACAACAATCAAATCAGAATTACATCAGTGACACAACAAATGAGTATGGTAACAGGGATACAGAAGTTGGACAGTCAGCACATGCAGTCCTCTTCAAAGACAAGCAAATGGGACTTTGATCCAGGTAAAACCACAAAGCATCTATCCTGTTGTGCCACAGGACGGGACCACAGAATCCCTCCCAGCACCTCACACCACACTGCAGAGCTGTAGCAAAAAGACAAATGCCACAAATGTAATGCTGCAGAAAGAGGGAAGTGCATAAGGCTCTCTCCAAGCCCCGTCAGCGGCAGGCTGTGGTTTGCACCAGTGTCCCACACAACTATCAGAAGTTGTGAGCACCAAAGGGGAAGGTAGTAAACCCCAGCTGATGATGTTTATCTGATCAAGGAAAAACACTCGTTACCCACAGATCTGACAGGTTAAATGATGGGGACACGGGGACAGGACCATAGATATACCCTGTCACAAATCTTATCTTTTCTCTGGCCATGCATTCACCAGTGTTCCCCTAGAAGGAACCCATAAGCCTCCTTCTCCTTCAAAGGTAGGAGGAACCCTTCCTACCTCCTCCTGGAAGTGTGGGATTATTGTCACACAGGCACGGGTGTGTGCACCCACAAGCGCTGACCCAACCTCCTCTCAGATCTGCTTGGTGAGATTCAGAAGGCTGTCTGCAATGAAAGGGAGAGATTTGGGAGCTATAACTTCCTTAGGGTGAAAAGCTCGGGAGCAGTTACCAGCCAGCCATTTGTGGTTCCCCATCCCAACGTACCAGAAGGGCATGAAATGTATATGCACCAAAGCAATACCTGTGCCTCTTTCCCAGCAATTAGGGTCTGAGGTAGGGAACCTCCCCCTCCCCAAGCACCACGTCCCCACAGGTAACTCTAGACTCCTTGCACCACTCCCACCTCCTTCCCCACAAGTAACTTATGATCATCCCTGTCTCACCTCCATGAATGATCTGGGGCCGAATCCTTCCGGAAATCCTGAAGGCTCTAAACCCCAACCAAAGGATGCTCCGATCAAATGTACAACTGGATGCCAGTGGAATATTTCCATACTTATGCTAGATTATTATCCGGTGTGTAAACCACAAACCATACATACAACTGTAAAGCTCCCATCTCAAAGGTGTATTAATGTTTGGCTCTGCACTCCAAAATCATGGGGTTTGAAAAAAAAAAAAAAACCACCAGACCAACAGACTCAACAAATTGTTTTGGGTAAATGGAAATTTGATAGCTCCTTTGAATCCCAGTTTACACAAGATAGTATTTCAGTTACATCAGGCCCTTGAGTAGAGCATATTGAATACCGTTCAGTGAGCAATTTCATTGAGAGCACACTGGGTTGCTCGAGCAGGGGAGTTTTCTTAAATTCCTCCTGTCTCTGGACTCTATGGATGCTCGCACACTTTGGTGGCTGTGTGCCCAGAGCCACACCTTCACACCCCAAAACAGGCTGGGCAATGCTCCAGCTAATAAAAGATCAAAACAAGGGCAAATGGGCTGTTAGGAGATTCCTAAATTTTTCAGCTCTCAGTCTCCTGGGGGAGTACTTCCCTGCTCTGGAGCTGAAATGCAGTTCGTACTGCATCTCTGAAGAAAATAATTGAAGAGAGAGCCTTCCTCGTCCTCTGCTAGTCTTATCAGACTCTTCCTTGCTAATTGTAATTTTACAAATTCCTTTTTCCTCTCAGCATTTCGAAACTCAGTTCTTAGGGCAAAACTTGGAGGAAGGAACTTTGGTCCAAACAACTTCAGCTTGAGACAACACTTCACTAGTGTCAGTTCTGGGAAAATTTCATTTACACCAGTAGCACAAAAAGTAGCCAAGGCTTAAGATGCCTGAGCTGCCAGAAATGCCCCCTTTCTTCCAAATGTGATATTCAGAAATAAAGCTACTTTTGAAGAAGATTGGCAAAATCTGAATTGGGTAATAGGTTTTCTGATGTCACCAATTCACAGAAAGGTCAATGTTAAAAGCCCAGATGATTTAAAACAAAAACTGTAGGGGCAGCTACTCATACAACTGCCATCCAGCAACAAAATTAAAGTTCAAACATATGATCGGTTTCATCACTTCCAGCATATTTTCTGCTCACCTAAAAAGACGTGGGTTGTTTGTTTTTTTTTTTCTGGAACTAAGCTATGGGTCAAAGAGCTTAGCTTCTGACATCTATAGTTTTACAGAGAAGTTGCTTTTCAATATTGACTGTATTCCCATATATGTTATTTTTCTCCCCAAAGAGCAATATTAACTCTTCCAAAGCAAGATGCACTGAGAAAGACACGTGAGTTTGCAAACCATCAGTGGAACTACCATCTCTATCCCAGTAGCAAAACAATATAGTGAAGGTTTGCCCATCCCCTTCCTGAACATAGCACAAGGTTTACACTAAGGGGGGAGCAGCATCTAATCCACTCACATCTGACCCATCTGTATTATCTTCAAGGACAGCACAGGACCACCAGGACAGTGCCCCAAACTTGCACAGAGCAATGCTCTCTTACCATTACAATGTGAGGCAGCAGCACTTAGAAAGAGTGGGCTGTTTTCTAAGCAAAGGGAAAAACACAGTCCATGCTCCAAAAACCTTGCTATGAAGTACTTAGCAGCTTGTTTTCCCTGAAAGTGAGCCATAAAACAATCTTACAGCAATGTATTTATATCTGAATAGCTTATGTCCAGAGCCAACCAGTTTGCAAATACAAGAAAAGCAGGCTGAGTTGGAATAAAGCTCCCCTTACCCTTTAGAAATAATGCCATTTCTTTCCATCTTCCTTTCATTTACCCCCCATAAGTTTCAAAAGCCCCAAAGCCCCCTCTCTACCCTGGACTAAGCACGCCACTTTACTTTTTAATTCTCCTAACCCTGATGCTTGGATGGCAAAAAGCCCCTTCTGCCATTCAAAATACCTTAATTCCAACCTTTTGGGGGCTGGTTTATATGTCTCCGGGTATTCCATGTGCAGTGGAGTGCTAGGACCCCTGACATCAGGACAAGTGTTCTCTGAGGCAACACCCCAAGTACATGTCACTGGCTGGTGAACAGGTCTGTTAGCAAAACAGCTTTTGCTTCACTCAACATCAGCCCAGTTAGGTAAAACAACATGAGCAGAATCCCATTTTCAAAGAAAATGATTGCACAACCCAGTGCTATCTGTAAAAACAAATAATTAGGCAAACGAAGCCAGGCAGCAGACTCAATGCAACAATAAATGTACTTCATGCAGCTCCATGCCTGGCTAGCTAGCCCTGCTCTGGAAATCAGCTGCCCACTTTTACCCTTGCACACTGACACCTTTCACTGCAATTCACTTGGTGAGCTTGCTTTGATCCTCTGGTGCTCAGCAGAGGGACCCTATGAAGTTCTGTTGAAGCAGCATTTGTGGCTGTGATTTAGCTGGACTTTTCGGTTTGAAGGGAAGCTGGCTTTGCAGTCTTTGAAGGGAAGAGGCGACTTCCAGAGCAGAAATACCTTATTTGTTCTTACTTTAGGACTTTCACTGATGAACACATCTGCTGTGTGTGTACCTATGTTTCTACTCTGCCTGGGACTGAGGATAGGTCTGGACAAAGAACGCAGGGTGAAGAGATGATGCAGAAGCTGTTAGAGCAGGTGCTGGTGGAAGTTCCACAGCTTGTCACCCAAGGGATCATGCCTGGAGGATTCCATGGGAAGAGGACAGCCCATCAGTTCACAGTGTAACATAGCACCTCTGACAAATTAGAGACATTGAGAAACCCAAGGGCTACACCTCAGAGAATGAAGCAGTTGCCAAGGGAGTTGTCTTCTTTAATAATATACATCCTTGACCCAGATGCAGACCATGTGCAGACTGGCCTCACTGCTGGACAGCATCCTATGGCACAGAGAGCTGAGGCCAGTGTCTAGGGGCTCATGCCAGGTTTCGATTGAAAGTGCTTGCCCTTCATTTTACTCTGGACTGAGCAGTGGGAATGGAGGAGCTGCATCTGCCAGCGCCGATTTCATCTACTTGAAAATTTGGTGTACTAAGATGAGTCAAGATTCATTAAGCAGATGCTGAGGTTGCCTGAGCTGGCTGCATTTTTCTCCAACAACATGCACATGTGCTTCAGAGAGTGGCTCTCAGGTCAGTTACCTGCTCTCCCAGGCCAGCAGCTCATCCTGGGAGGACATTGCTGGTACTTCTCTTTTGGCATCCCGCCTCTACATATCTGCCCACATGGGAGAACGAAGGTCTCTGATGGGGCCAACACTAGGGCAGGCCCCCAGAGTAGGAGCAATCTCCTCACTAGACATGGCCAGGTACAGAAACCAGAAAAAAGTCAGGATGTGGGCCACAGAGAGGTCCTTTTATGCTGATGGATAACAGCTGGAGGCACTCAAGCACACAGCTGGAGCCAGCCAGTACAGCCACTTTGTGCCATGTCATGAACATGTCCAGTGCTCTGTCACTGCAGACACCCTGGGGACAATCAGCTGCTGGCAAATGGGAGAAACTTATTCAGGGAGGTTTACTGCTGGCTGCTCCTGTCCTGAAGGCACCAAAGCATGTCCAGTGCCAAAGCACTGCAGAATTAAGAGCAAAACAGCCATTGCATCCCAGGAGACTTGTGTCTAGTGCAAATTTTACTCTGACCACTGGTAGCACCTAGGCTGACATGGAAGGTGACCCCATAACAGCTAGCACACATCTGCAGGCAGAACAGAGGCAGAGTGGGGTAAGAGCGGTCAGGGTGGGCCTTCCAAACTACCTTCCTTTGGTGGAAACTCACTCCTCATTGGTATTCTGCACAAGATTAAGACTACTAACTACAGAACAGAAAATAAATTATTGATTAGGTAAGAGTCAAATGAGAGTGACTCAATGTGATTTGTTACGGGCAAACAGAATAAAGTCCAAACTGCTAATGTGCAAACCTGGAGTTTTAAAAAGGCCAGTTTCCAAAGCTGAAAACAATTTGGACTTGAGCTAAATGAGATGGGGGAGAAACACAAACAGAAGAAATGGAATAGTTGGGAAACTGCATATTTTTATTCGTGCTGAAATATCACAATTGAGAAAGAGGGCTGGTTTGGAAGGAAAATAGAGCACTTGGAATGATTAAATACGTAGACGTTGGTGTCTGTGTGCATTTGTGTGTATGTAGGTATGAAGGGGGAAGAGAGAAGCTAGCAGAAATAACTAATGTGACTGATAATTGCTTGGAACTGTAGAAAAATTATAGGAGGGGCAAAAGGACAGGAAGATATTTGTGGACAGGAGACTTAAGGGCAGTAAGATAGCTTTTTTAAGCAGAGCACAAACAAAGGATATCATAAAACAACTCTAGTCCATTTCTGTGTGGAAATAGTGGTGAAATAATTATCCAATAATGATACAGAGAACATTTGTAGCCAACAGATACGACTGTTGCAAACTTTGGACAGTGATGACATGTATTTCCTTCCCAGTAGGGACTACAGAGTTTTTAAAAATGGAATAGATGTGTAAGAAAACTGAAGGCAGAGATTTAGTCAGAACACACCAAAAAAACCCTGCAAAGCAATAGAAAGAGCTGCAGAAAAAGACTCTGAGGGGCTTCGATAAGTATTGGAAACCAGGTTTCATGGGCCTAGAAACAAGGTGGCATTGTACCACTATTAGAATGAGTGAATAAAGAGGTTGGGTGGCACTGCAGCAAGATACCCAGGGGGCTGGTGGAGCCTCCATTCCTGAGCTTTTCCATTAGGAAGAACGACTTAAAAGGGATAGCATAATTCATATCAGCAAGCCTAGATACATAGAAAATGGATCTAGTTAGAATAACAACACCTTTTATCAGTGAGATTATGAGCTTGCTTGACAGAGGTAACAGGCTGATGTAATTTACTTAGACTTCTTCAGGCCATTTTAATTCATGCTGTAGGATGATACAAAATAAGCATGGATCTTATTAAATGGATTTAATGCTGGCTAACTAGTAGGTGTCAGGAAATGATACTGTGAGCAAAGAGTCACCATTTGGCAAGTGGTGCTTTTGTCCCAGCTCTTTCAAATCCAACTCAGAAAGACAAATGAAATCATTCCTATTGAAGTCTGAAGATGGCACAAAGATGGACCTATTTAAGTAATGAATAGGATATGTCTTTGGCACAGAACAATAGTGCCTGGGCTCATGCAAACATGACACATTTTAATGCAGAAGTGTATGACTCACAGCTGGGTAAGTAAAATGGAGACCTCCTACCAAAAGGGGATTTCTACCCAAGCAAGCCAAAAATCTGGAGAGGACTGGAAGGTCATGGAAGTATCTGCCAGGGTGAAATACAGCGTCAAGGGTAACAAGATCCTGGGCTGCAAAACAGGAAGTATGAAACAGGAAAAGGGACATTGCATTATCCCAGCCTTTAACACCAAGACAACCACTCCTGGGATCACTGCATAGGCATGGAGGAGTCAGGAAGGTGCTGAGAAGAGCCAGAGGATGACTGCAGCACTGGAAAAGATGCCATGGAGTGGATCTGCCAGGACACAGCCTATTCGCTGGATGAAAGAGAAGGTCATGGGTGATCTGGTCATGGCATGTGAGAGTCTGACACTGGAGACAGCGGTGCAATAACAGATGGCCCTCTTTGGTTTAGCTCTCTGGTTTAGCTACAAGTATTAAAAGAGCCAATGGGGAAAATGATGCAATGCAATCTTGGAGATTAGAAATGAGGCAAAATACAACTGAGGAAAATTACAAGAAGCTCTGGCGAACTTTTAGAAAACTGGAAATCTTTCAGTCATTCATTTTCTAGAAAAGAGTTTTAATGTTTCTGCTTAATTTAATAGGGATGAAAACAGGAAGGTTCTTTGCCAGGTTTTACATAGATCAGATGAGATGGTCACCACAGTCCCTTCTGCCTATGTTTCTGAATCTGTTACAAAAGTTGATGGACTCTGTGGGTATATTTGTTTCTAGCTCTCACTGCAATAGGGATTTGTGCCTTCCTGATTGTCAATCAGTGCTGTTTCTCCCCACCTATTAGTGATTCGCTTCCTGATGGCCCGTGTTCCTTCTTCACCTACGTAGCCAGAAGCATCAGTCTGCTTCATTACCTTCCCTGCTGTTTTCTGCAAGGTTCAAACTCTCACAGGCTGTTCATCCGTGTGTGTGTGTCCCAGCTCCATTTCAGACCCAGTGTGCCCAAGTCCCCACATTCCTCCAGCCCTGCTCCTACTGTTACATCCCAAGAGATATCTCTGGAGGAAGACCCTAAAGATGCCCTAAAGATGTCCATGTCCTTCTTTACGGCTCCAGAGAGCATCTATGCAACTGCCTCAGACTTGAGACAGAGGCAACTTTTGGAGCAGCTAAAGACACCTTTTGAGCAGGTAAGGCATGGTGAGCAACTTGCTCAGGTCATACTCCAGGTTTGTGGCAGAGTGGGGAAGGGTTTAGAGCAGACTCCCACTTCCTGCGCCATCATTCAAACCCTCGGACCACGTTTGGCAGGTCAGTTGATTAATCCCCTAACAGGAGAACGACTGAATTTCGTGCTGCCCACACTCCCCCCTGCTGGTCACACTGGCGCTCGGCCCTGTCTGCAGCCTGGCCCACTGCTACCCTACCAGTTCTCTGGCTACTTCAGACTCTGGAGGGAAACTCAGGAAACAGATCATAATGGCACCTGGCCCGCGCCTGGAGGTGCTTGGGTTTAAATATCCCTCACCCATGTGTTTCGGCAGGGCATGAATTTCCACCTGGATGAGGAGAGCAATGAGGAATGCCTCTTTGTTTGGCTGATGCTAGCAAGAAAATAATGCTCGCGTAAATACAGTCACCCAAGCCAAGGAAGCCTCTGCTGGCAAAAGCCACTGTAGGAAAGACTCAACATCATCAAAGAGCTACAGAGGGCCATTGAGCAGGCCTGCAAACAGAAATGTCATTAACGTGAATGCTACCTCATGCTTTGCATGACTCACAGCTGGAAGTGGAAGCACAATCCCCATTACCTGCACCCTCTGACAGTATGGTCATAACCCTGGCAGAAAGAAACTGCTAAAAATTAACTTATTACTATTGTTGTTGTTACTAAGAAGCTAGATACAGAAGTACTAACTCAAAGAAATAGCTTGTCCCCTTCTGCCAGCCACTGTCTGAAGATAGGGCTTTTCTACTGAAGAGAGGGATTAAGGAGAAAAATGAGTGAAGATTTCCATTTCTGAGATAGCTAGCAATAATTAACATGCAGCTAATGGAGGGGCACATTAGTGGGGCTTTCCAGGGAATGTATTCTAGCTGCGAGAAGATGGAAAAATTCCAGAGTGAAATGCAAGTGGTCTTGCACCTCATATTTCTTGTGCTCCACAGATCCCATCGGGCCATTAGAAGGTCTGACCCTGCGCGTGCTGAAGTTACTCCAAGCATTTTCTTTGTGTGTAGAGGACTTTGGGGCAAAGCTGCTAAACTCAAAAGAAGAAAACAGGGATTATACCCCTGTTGAAGAGAGCTGAAGCTCAAGAAGCCCATGGAGTACCTCCACCTCCCTGGCAATATCTTTCTACCAAAATAACCCTGTTATCTCTTGCTGGAGCTCCTCCCCAACCCCAATCCACGCTTTCTTTCAGAGATTGGTTCATCAGGGAGCAGACAGCCCAGGCTTTGTACAGAAGGGATTCCGATATGCCTACCAACACAGCAGGCCAGTGTGTGGTCTGGTCTGTGAGCTGGACATCACCACAAACCACTCTGAATAAAGCAATAAGGGAGCACAGACCTTGCTGTGACAGGGAGAGCACAGCCCCACTAGTGATAAGTTAATTTCTTAGCATATCTCTGGCCTATCTGGTAAGGAATCCAGCACTGATTTCCTCTGGTAGGACACTTCTCACACTGTTAGTCCATACAACTCTACAAGTTTTCAAGGAGGGAAACAAGGACCAACTTCTCCCAACAACTGGGATTAGACGCATTATATACAAAGAGTAAAAAAAGCCATCAGTTTGTGCTATTGTTTACTGTTGCATATGCAGCAGGAATAGCTCAAGATAGTGTAAGAAAAATAGTTGAAGTTGTACAAACATATAGATTGTGGGGTATTTATGAGACCAGATAGCACAGTGAGGAAGGACAGATAAGGTGGTGTAGGAAGAAAAGAAAATGAGAAACTTTGCCCAGGGCAGCTGAGAGACTGAGGAACGCAGATTTGAATGAGAAGGTTTTATACATCAAATGATCTCCAAGGAGCATTTGTGTCTTTCCTCTCCTTCATAAACACAGAAGCAGCAAAAATAGCGGGAGGAAAAAGCACACTGAAATCTTAACTCCCATTAGCAGTGTATAAAAAAGAATGTTTCGCTCCATCCAATTTCTTGCAGCTCTGTACAGGCAAAGACTCACATGGGAAAAGAGACTGAAGGCCCATTGGTAATCACAAACCCCAATCTCCTGTAATTACCATCCAGCCTTTAAACAAAAATTCTTCACAATTTGCCAGTCATAACCGTAATTCAATTGTCTTTGCTCCCAGTCCCTCAGCTCAAAGTTACAAGAGCACTCATGTGGAACACCAGGTTATAATTCTGATAGCTGGTGGAGACAAAGAGAAAGTCCACCAGGGAAAGATAAATATTGTTCTATGAAGATCACCACCCAAATCTACTCAAATTCCAAAAGATAAGAATCGGTAATACTTTCCTGCTCCAAGCGGTCAGCCCTGGCCTCTCCTGCAGCCCCGTGTTCCCATGAAGATAACATTTTTTAATAATAATTTATAAAAAATAATTACCCAAAACTAAAGCACTTTTCCCCTGAGTAAAACTTCTGACCCTAACTTTGCCAATGTTGGCTTTAGGCCATCACGCTTCGTTCTTCTGTAATGGGCTGCACGGTGCATTTAGAGAAATGCAGCTATGTCTGAAACGCTTGAGCACTTTATTTTAAGCAAAACACAGTTTCCATCCACCTCCAAAGGACAAAAGTGTTCCAGCTAGCAAAAGCTACCTGTTCATCTTATCGGATCACAGACTTTGTCCTCTGTCCCCAGAGAACCAAATAACAATAAGGAAATTTTGAAGTAAATTCTCTCTTTTAAGGGCTGATGAGAGTCTGATCACAGCCACGCAGAATCATGGAACCTGGAATTGTTATCTACCAGCGGACTTCAGTGTGTTCAGGCACTCACACACTCCAATAGCTGCACGTTTATAACCCTGGTGTTATTGTCAAGCATTTCCAAGACCGTTTTGGTTTGCTGATACATTCGCTACAGTTAGTTAGAGAAACCATTTTGCAGGAGCTGCTCTCTGGCTCTTCTGTCTCTGCAGGATCCCCACAGCGGAGCAGCTGCAGAAGTGATTTGCCTCATCAGAACTGCAAACTGCCTGCATCCCAGGACAGGGGAAACAGGACCAATCATTAGTAGAACAGCATCATATCATGGTCTGCAAAGTATGCGTAGCCATGACTGCTCCTTACAGCATAGCTGAGCTCTCTGTGCCTGCCTTGTGCTCCTTACTCTAGAAACTCCCACCCAGGGCATTTCCCTCTGTGCCAGCCCCACAAGAACCATGCAGGTGTGAGAGAGAAAACTGGTTCTGCTCACCAGAAATGTGGCAGAACTTTGGTTATTGCCATGCACCAGTAAGAACCACTTTTGGGAGCCAGATCCAAGGGCAGGCTTGTATGGTAGGCACTTGAGGTCAGGAAGTTATCGTTCTATTTGTAAACATGAGAAAACTTCATCTGGAGTCAGTGAAAACACAGAGTCTCATGGGGCCATTTTCCTGAGTCAAAAGCAATAAATTCAAAGAGCTCATCCTTGCAGAGAAAGGAAATTGGCAAAGCATAGCAGTATAATAATACCTTATATTGTATATCTACAGGCCCTTTGATCCCTGGATATTTACAAATATTAATGAGTCATGTTTCTCAAGCACCTTTTTGGAAGGTATTATTAGACCATTTGCCAGATGGGGAAACCCACAGGAGAGAGAAGTGAGGCTTTCATAGCCATACAGAGCGTCCGTGACACAGCCAACAGCAGAAACCAGATATTCTTGCTTCTAGTCCTTTGTTTTTAATTATAGCAACATTCTTCCTCTCACATTTTATGTTCTATTTTATAACAAGTCATATATGAATACACCTATGTAGGACGTTTCTTGCTGGCTTACTTTCCACCAGACACACTGATATTTCACTCTTTACACTAGATTAATTTTAACTGACTGCATTACAGCAGGAAACTCTGATAAATATACACTGCTGTCACACAGAGAGTGTTCCTCACACAAAATAGTAATTGCTTTTACAAGCAGCAACAGGACACCGAGAATTTAAGAACAGATGGGTCTTTAATGTTTGAGAGGGAAATTTTAACAGAAGAAGAAATAAAATGCGCTATACATATGAGCGAATGCCAAATAATGTTGTGTTGGTCAAGTTCAGCAACTGTAAAGATACAGCATCTTAAGGGCTCAAATTTAAAGAGCCAGAACTGAGTTTATCTGTGGTTTGATGAAAGAGCAGAGGAAAACAAGAAATAAAAAATCCTCAAGTATTCTCAAGTATGTGAGAAAGCAGTTATCTATAGGCTCCTTTGTTCTGAGGGAGCTGATAAAAACGCACCACCTAGCACTGCTTTTTTGCTGCTGTTGTGGATAAGCAGGACAGTTGTCACTGGTTGTCCTAACCCATAGCAGTTCTGTGTTCCTCTAGAATACCGTAGCACTTCCCTTTTTTCCCTTTCTTTCCTTATTTCTTCATGTTCCTTTCTATTTTTTTCCTTTTTTGTTTTCCTTTTCTTTAGTTTTTCTTTTTTATTTTTCTTTTTTTTCAATGTATAGATCCTTTCTATATAACAGCGCATGCATTAAAGCCAGACCACTATCACAGAGTTTAGGTTACTGGGATAACTTCATTTACATACAGGGCCAGTACTTATTAGCTTACTTCTACAGACCATTTCAAAACATTCAGATTCTCCTATCTCCTCTCTCTGAAATCTATAAATTCTTCCCACCATATCTATAGATAAGGGGATGAGCCAGGCCTTTGCACCGATTCTGTTTCTTACCGGCCCTGAAGTGGTGTGGGAATTTGATCACTTTATCATATTTTCCCTGGTTTTCTCTTCAGCCTCGATCTTCTCTACCCTCACCCTTGACTTCACTGATTGTCCTTTCAAGAGAGCAAAGTAACTGCTCTGGATTTTACCAGGGGACATTTTGCTGGTGGGATAAACCTGTCCAGATGTTGGCATTTACATTAGAGCTAGACGGCTAGACTTATTTTAACAGTCAGCAGAGAGAAACAGGCATTCTGGAGCATGGGTAATCTCATTTTAAGGTAGATGTTGAAAAGCACTCAGATGAACCAAGTCCTGGAAGCGCCTATCTCTCTCCATTGGCTATAAAGATTGCCTAGAGCAGAAGCTCAAACGTAAACATCAAAAGTTAAGAGAGATGAAAGTGTATCGTCCTCAAACTGCCTAATACAAAGGGACTTCAACAGTCACCAGGCTTTGGGTCTTTTGTAGTGCATGAAATAATATCTATGTCTTTTCTATGATGTGATCAAATAGTAATAGAAAATAGGGAAGAGGATTTTCTATGAAGGAATTACAGCACTATACTTGCCTGGGACTGTTATTTGCTCACATACCTGAAGGTAGCTAGGCTTAAGCCTCAGCCTCGAACCCAACAACTTCGGTTCAAGTATTTCTGCTGCCACCCCTCTCCCCCCACTTTCCTCTTCATGTTCTTCACATTAGAAGACAGCAGACAATCACTTGTAAGATTCCTGTTTCTTCATTTCTTTAATAGAAGGGCTGAATGTCATTTTATGCATATTCCTTTTCAAATTTAGCTACACTTGCCTATGTCAGTATCTCAACAACATCATTAAAGACACCAATATCATCCCATAGCTGAAAAGCCTGTTTTGTTATGAGGACTCATTCCCCAAAAGCAAATTTTCCAAAGATGCCTGAGCAAAGAGGGAGGGGATTTGTGAGCTTGTTCTAAACTACCTTCCTAAAAAAGTGGAAGTGGCTGGGATATTCCGCACCCCGAATGATCTTCTAATCTCTGCTCTTCCAGTCTTCAACACTGCTTTAATTTAGCTTGAGTCAAAGGGCTAGTACAGTCCAAAATAGCTATCCATAATGCTAGCTGTTCTTCCTTTCAGACAGTCTACTGTAGGGAGCAATTTCCAAGCACTCCCTCTTTGCATTAAGAACTAAGATTGTTTCTCTCAGTTTTCTTTCTCTTGCTCTCTAGGAACACTTATTGGCAGAAGTGTCTTTGTTTCTTAGAAGTTCATCAGCTCTCGCCATCTGTTTTCTCCCATGATGTCACCACTCGCACTTTTGCCTCATCGCTATTTCCATAGAAATCATTGGATGCCTCAAATGTCTGACCTCCACCAGGAATTAAAAACCAGAACAGAACAGAGATGAAGAAAAAAAAAAAGGATAATGGGAATCAAACCCAGGGAAAACAACCGCTCAAAGTCTCCAATTGCCTCTAAATGAGATTCTTCTTCTGAATCTCTCTATTGCAGTATTACATTTTAAGAATGTTTTCAATTTGCCCTCCACAGAAAAGCTGTTTCAATTTATAGGTTTTAAAGCTAGATGTTTAATAATGTTTTCACAGCATTTTTGAAAGGAGTGCTTTCTCTTCATTCTTGACCTGTAATCAGAGATAGTGTGAGAACTATTGACAATTCTTACATCATAAGAAAATGAAGTCATTTTAAATTAAAGGATTAATTTCTTTTTCTTAATATTGGTGCCTAATAAACATAGGAAAGTAATAACTTTGTTAGCAATTACTCTGTGAATTTAGACACGAGACATTTGTTGGCTCTGAAACATACATCAAAATCAAGAAAGACATCAGTGGGAAAACTTTGCTGCTTCTAGCTTATAAACAAGCAAACCATTCCCTCTTCCCATTTTTCTTTCTTGTCCTGATCACACAATGTCAATAAACAAACAAGGCCATAAACCCTGTTGTATTTAGACTTGGCAAGGCACCTGTAGCATGTGCTTCCTCTTACATAAACCAGAGCTTTTTGGCTGTTTTTTATTGCTCTCTCCAGCATTAAGGTGCCCACAGCATTCCAGCCAGAAGCTCTCTGCTGCTTCTGGGGTTGTAACTAAGCCAGAAATACCACTGCAAAAAGGAAGGCTTCCTTTCCATACAGCAGAAATAACATTTTCCACAGATTCCCAGCTTGCACAGGTTAGTGTGACCACAGGCTTCTTCCTCAGCCCCCCATAGTGTCTACCATGATGAAAGCATTTTAAAGCGCTTTGTATGCTAAACTTCCTGGACCCTACGGGAGGGCTCAGTATGGCGTTTTGCAATCTGAGCATCCATCTAAGCGGCCTGTATTCCTCATGAAGTCCCAGCGCTGCGTATGTTGCATATCTGCGCAAGCAATTACTGCAAAGGGGTGCAGCTGAGCCTGATCTCAACACAGCTGAAGCTCAAGCACTGCCAAGAACAGAATGTGTTCAGCACTGTTTTAAGTAGTATGGTTTCTCTTCACATGCAGGAGCTCTCCTTGTTCTCATTACCTCTCTTGAGTGCCAGAGACCTTGAGGTGAGAGTCCTCTCCTTCCTTGCTCATGCTGAAAAATACTTGCCTCAGTTTGGAACCCCATTTAACTAGAAATTACCCCCTCTAGATGTTTGTCTGTCATTACTGGAGGATACAGTACATCCCAAAGCACATATTCATATGTGTCCATGCAACAATCTCCAAGAGGAGCTTTTCCTCTGTGCTTGATAATGGAGACATCTCTCACTGTATCCCCAGTTTCATCTTCAGATTGTTTCATGGGTCTTTGATTTTATCCTTTTACCTCCTGGAAGGAGATCCTTTTTCTCTCCATCTCATCCTTGAGAAACAGAAGAATGAGTACAAAGCTTTTTACCAGGATTACGTGTTTATCTTGTTAGTAGCATACCTATCTTGGGGGGGGAGAGAGGCTGTGGTGGAACAATTTTTGTGCTTGGTGTTTAGCTGGTGTAAGCTAAGCAGAGGAAAAGGAGGATGTAAAGTTCCAGAAAATAGCATTTGGGTTCATCCCAGAAAGTGGATTGATAAGATGATCATTGTAAAGATATAATGGCTGCATTACTGCATAGTCACCATACCTCTCCAGGTGGCCCTTCCCAGGAGTCCAGTGTTCCCCCTGTGCAGTTTCAAGCAAGGCACCCATCAGTGCAGCCCTCTTCTTCAAACATTACATGACTGTAACTGATCCTTTCCAGTAGTTATGGATGAGCACACTGCTTCTGAAGGGTAAAGCAAAGAGGGCCTCAGTAATCTCCAGTTGCATTATTTGTTTCTATGTATGCATACTCAGACTATCCTCCTCCATGTCTCTGTGCCCCACATCTTTGGTTTCAGCTGCCCTTTCCCTCATCAATTACTCTCTATTACTTTACCCTGCTGTACTCCCCATCCACCTCCCACCATTCACCCTTACATTCCCTAGCTTTACCGGACTTAAGTCTTTTAAGAGGTTAGGGAGCAGATTTTTCCTCACGTGCATGAACCACAGTGGGTGGAGTGGCTGCTAAAATCTTACTGGATCCGGGATATGGGCAGTGGGGTCTGTATACACTTAAAAACAAAATCTTGAGGGAAATCCTGAAGCCAAGCTGAGACATTAGGCTTTTGCTCAAAAGGCCAATAGAACTGTAGTTGAGAAAATGAACCTGTGGCACCAAAACAGATAAGCAGATGTTGAAAGTTAGGCTGTTTGCCTAGAAGTCCTTCATAATAATCCCTGCCTCTGCCTCCAAGGGTGACCTGGAGAGAGACTGTTAATTTGCCTCTAGAGGATGAGAGAGCTTCAGGAGGAGGAACAAGGAAGATCATTAGCATCTCATTTCTTTGCTTCACCTAGCCTGGCAATGACCACTTCGCTCACAGCTGCACTGACCCAACTATCTGTCTCATCGAAAGAAACCAGAGTTCAGTGTCTATTCTGGGAAATACAGATGGGAGTGAAGGGAAGGAGGGGGGAGACCCGTTTCCATGGTTTCAAGCTCTTTCTTTCTCAATGTTGCTTCCTTCCTTTTCAGCAGATAATTTCTTCAGCTTTGGGGCTCAGGCCAGGTCTGCCTCATGGCAGGGTCTTTCACACCTCAGCAAATCCTTCACCGGGTGACATGGCAGGGAAGCGAGTAGTCTGCTCCTGCCTGTGCTGGGGTAGGCTCTGGCAGGTGTTGCAACCTAGCTTTCATTGTGTTTTCAGGTTGATGTGCCCCACAGTATCTTCCTCCTTCTCTTCAAGCTGCCCCTCACACAAATGAAACTCAGCTGCCTTGGCTGGCTGCCTTGGCTGCCCCAAACCACTGGGGATGTAATAACTCTAGGATAAACCACAGGTCTCCTCTGTCCCTTCCCCAGGGCAGTAGGCTCTTTACAGCTTCATTTATTTCCCTCTCTTAGCCCGACTGAAAAGACATCCCAGCAACCTCATCTTTTCAAGGACACCAGCCAATCTATCCAAATCCCTTAAAAGCTGCACTGGAGTATGTCCTGCTGGTGGCATGTGGGATGTCCTCCTGGCAACTCGCTCTGCTGCAGTGCCCTCCATCCCTTCCAGCTTGTGGGACAACCTCATGCCACTCTCCTCCCAGGCACTTCCTCACTCTTTCCCCCTACCCTTTCCCAGCAGATGCTCCCCCCTGACCAAAGGCAGGCAATCTCCCCTGCAGACTCTGTAAAGTCTCCAGCAGGCTCAAAGAGATCTTTTGTACTGCCCTGAGCCTGGGCTGAATTTTCCTGGGAACACCTCCCACCTGTTTTTTTCTAGGAAGGACTGAATGTAGAGGAGCTCAGAGTTGGGTTCATGGCTACAATTGCAAACACAAGAAAAGTGAAAGAGAGACTGAAAAGCTAGCTGTCATTAAAATATGAAAAGGATTAAGTTTATCTTCTCTTTAGGAAATAGAGAAGTGGGAAGTGCCAGTGCAAGGGGCCTACAGTTGAACAAGTTTTGTTTGCAGGATAAACGGCTTTTATTCCTGGTGAGGAAAGCTAAGCCATTTTACATGTTTACAAATAATGCTGACTGTCCAGCCCTGACTGTGCTCCAAAAATGCAGCATCCCTACTCCTGGATTGCCTCAGCACTGAATTCCCAGAGGCACAGAGAAGCAATAAATCAAAAGAGCAATCCAAAACATGACCCAACTTTTGAGCAATATTTTCTTGTGCCTTGTGGTACATAGAGGGATGCTGTCCCCACATCCCACTGACAATTGCTCTGGTAACAAAAATATTATTGTCTGCACTGTGATGGACAGCAAAGACCCCTCAGGCTCATTGTTTTAGAGTCGGGATTTAGCCCAAGTATCCTTACCACGCCTCTGCCTCCAAATGCTGTCATTCAATAACTTGGCTGTGAGCTAGAGAGTCACTCCCTCCCATCTGCAGCACGGGCCAGTCCTGTAGGTGGGACTGAGGTGATGTGATGACCTCGGGCTGGTCTGCAAGACAAGGGCAAGTTATACCCCTGCAGAAGACAGTGCTTCAGAGCCCTTTAGGTGAGAGTAGTGGCAAGGTGACCCATGTGTCTCCTTCGCCCTCTCACACAACTCATGGCTCTGCTCCTGTGGACTCCATCCCACATCTGTGAGTTCCCAGGACCTGTGTCTTCTGAACCCTAGAGGGTACTAGAGAGCAATATTCAGCCTCCTGAGAAGCAGGCCGCTTGCCTCTGGTCCTGGAGGTGTCATTTGTGAAACTAGGAAGCAGTCCTATGTGCCTTGGAGGAACCTTGGACGCACCAGGGCCTAAGCATCTCTCATTCATCATTGCTCTCTGAAGGAACTCAAGCAGGCCCTGTTCAATGCAGGGAACATGCACAGCCTAGAAAAGGATGTACTTCCCTCTGGAATTTCAGCATAGGCGTCTCTGGGCTCTAGGTGATGATAAAAGGATGTTAACATACGTACCTGTCAGCACCACCCTGATTTTAATAACCAGGCATCCCTTCATTCTCACCTCCTCTGTTTTATAACATGTTGCTCAGATACTGGGACCATACAAGAACAAGATACTGGTAGACTAGGCAACCTGTGACACATTTTTCCAGCCTCCTGAGCAGTGGTTCCACAAATCCCAGCATAGAAGAGAGCATGCAGTGTGAGCATGTACCCTAATCTGCCTGGAATTGTAATGCAGAATGGGATCATCTTGAACCCATCCCATCCAGGCACTCATCCAGATTTTAAATGTTCTCTGAGTTCAGACACCAGAGAAACATTTCTGCCCTTCCTGCTTTGCCCTGTGATGACAGCAGCAGAGACTGGGTGGGAAGTCAGTCAAGGACCCCACCAAATGATGTCCTTGAAAATGATGACCAACCTTGGTGACTTGTTTCTCCCTCCTGGACCATGCAGAGTCCTGACGTCAATGGAGCCCTTCTGCTTCCAGAAGAAGAAACATCTATGATTCCTAACGAGCCAGGGTGATAGATGTCAGCAGTGTTGTGGAGCATGGTGGCCATTTGCCAGCTTGTTGAGGTTGGCATGTTAATTACACCTGAACTATAGAAGATTGAATCAGATTTAACTGCTGACAGTTACAACTTTCTACTTGGGCAGAAAAAGCATACAGAATTGCACAAAGCATGGGTTAAAACAAAAACCTGCTTCCAGAGCAACAGAGGAAAGGACCCAAAGAACATCCTAAAAAACTGAAGAGTGAAAAAAATGTGCTCAATTATTTCTTAGCCCTTTTTAACTTGGTGGAACTGGTACATGTTCTATACTGCACAGCTCAGCCTGTCCTGGAATCTCTTTTTTGGAAATCACTTCTTAAAGGTAAGATGTTCTCGTTCACTACTTCTTTCCTAGCCTTGCAAAGCTGTTGTTTCAATGATCCCTGAAGTTGTTCCCAGGGCTCAGAGACAGACAAAAGTGCAGTTTTAGGAAGCAAAGAGGGGTCTCATCTGAAAGCACTTCATGCCATTCCTTCATACTTCCTGAGTGTGAGCTTCTCCTTTCCACCAGCTGCAGGTCTTAATGTCCTTCTCTTGTCCATGGCCTCCACTGCTCAAACCCCTCCTGGCTGCTCTCCCTGCACAGCTATGGGCTCTTCAGTATTTCATGCTAACAGCAAATTTGATCCTGACATCACTTGCACCACTTGCAGCCTGTTTCAAAGAAAGAAATGAAGGAAAGCACAGGTTGGGAAAGGATGATTGGCTGTTTGTTTGGTAGCTTATTGAAAAGCTTTTAGAAAGAGCTTGGAAAACTTTCACCTAGAAGGAAGAAGAGGCCTCCTAACTGTATCCAGGAGGTGTGTTCTTTCTGTTACTTAAACTAATGATTTAGAAGTTCTATGTGCTTTACTTTGTTACTGGTTTTGCTGTTCAGATGAATGAGAGAAACAGGATGTCGCCAGATATAGGATGAGAAAGTTGGGGCTGTTCAGCCTGGAGAAGAGAAGGCTGCATGGAGACCTCATAGCAGCCTTCCAGT
>JASSUY010016036.1:0-40611 GCA_032466535.1 Forpus xanthops | reverse complement strand
TGCATTCTTTTGATTCTCCTCCCCATCCCCCCGGGACTGGGGAAGAAAGAGAGGGGAGTGAGTGAGAGAGCAAAACTATGTGGTGTGAGGGCCTTAAACCATGACAAGATCACTCACCAATTAATCATGGGCAAAACAGACTTGACTTGAGGAAATCTGTTTAATTTATTGCTAACCATATCAGAGCAGGGTAATGAGAAATAAAACCAAATCTTACAACACCGTACCCCTGCTCCTCCCTTCTCCTTGGGCTTAACTTCACTCCCAGTTTTTCTGCCTCCTACCCCACAGCAGCACAGGGGATGGGGAGTGAGGACTGAGGTCAGTTCATCACACTTTGCCTTTGCTGCTCCTTCCTCCTCAGGGAAAGATTCCTCATGCTCTTCCCCTGCTCCAATGTGAGGTCCCTCCCATGGGAGGCAGTTCTTCACGAACTTCTCCAAAATGAGTCCTTCCAGTGGGCTGCAGTTCTTCACAAACTTATCCAGTTTGTGTCTCCTCCATGGTGTGCAGCCCAAGAGCAGACTGCTCCAGCATGGGTCCCGAGTGAAGTCACAAGTCCTGCCAGCAAACCTGCTCCAGCATGGGTTCTTTTCTCCATGGAGCCATAGGTCCTGCCAAGAGACTGCTACACTGTGGGCTGCCTACAGAGCCACAGCCTCCAAGTGCATCCCCCCACTGCAGCATGGAGTCCTCCATGGGTTACAGCTGAATATCTACTTCACCGTGGACCTCCATGCACAGGCTGCAGGTGACCAGTCTTACTTACCATGGTCTTCACCATGGGCTTCAGCACTTGGAGCATCCCCTTCCCCTCCTTCTTCAATGACCTAGTGTCTGCAGAGTTGCTTCTAGTATACTCTCACTCCTCTCTCCATCTGTAAAACATGGTGTTTTCTTTTTCCCCTTATTAACTATGTTATCCCACAGGTGCTACCAATGCCACTGATGGGCTCAGTCATAGCCTGCAGTGGGTCCATCTTGGAGCTGGCTGGGGCTGGCTCTGCTGAACACAGGGGAAGCTTCTAATAGCTTCTTGTAGCAACCATCCCTGGCCACACAATGCATTCCACCCATCTCCTCTGCTTTATCTCAAATTCCTCATGTTTTTTGAGTGCCAGAAAAGACTGGTGGTTTGACTCTGGCTGGACAGCATTACTCCTCTGGCTTGATCACTCCCCTTATCAGCTGGACAAGGGGAGAGAAAGTAAGATGGAAAAGTACTCATGGGTCAAGTTAAAGGCAGCTGAATAAAGCAAAAAAAAAGTTCATGTGTGTGGTAACAAAGAAAAACAAACAAAAAAAAAATATTCTCTACTTCCCATTAGCAGGCAATGTCCTGTAGCTTCTTGGGGAGGTGGGCTTCAGCATGCGTATTGATTGTTCAGGAAGACAAAATTTGTAATAATAAATGCTTCCACTCCTACATTCTCTTAGCTTTTATTACAGAGCAGATATCATATGGTGATATGGAATATCCCTTTGGTCAGTTTGGATCAGCTGTCCTGGTTATGCCTTCTCCCAGCCCACCCCCAGCCTGCTGGTGAAGGAATGTTGGAGAGACAGCTTTGATGTTGTGTGAGCGCTGCTCAGCAGTAGCCAAAGCACTGTTGTTTTGAGATAGAGAGAGATAGTTATGTTGATAACATAGAGAGAACATCTCTCTAGCTACCAATAAGAAGCACAGCACTAAGAAGGCTGCTATATGGAAAATTAACTCCATCTCTGCCAGACTCAATGCAACAGGTAGAAGATAGAATGAAAAACTAATATTTACATTTTACAAAACACTTCATCCCTGTGGCTTTGTTGCTTAAGATAAGTCAGTTTAGACAATTCAAAAGGAGTGGGTAGTTTATTTTAGGGCCTTGACATCCGCTGTGTTTATAGGCATTCTGTTTTCTATAATACATTTTCAGCCTTAGAAAGCATCAGGTGCCCTGCTGAGGCTGTTGGCTGGAATGTATCTTAGCTTAGTGCAATAAATTTGCACTAATTTCTATCTTCTAGCCTGATGACTCCACCAGACTATAGAATCTTTCTTTTATAGCTCACTTCAAAGCTTGAGGTAATTGCTTTATCACAGCAGGTTAGGAAATTTTTGTCTGACACAGAGGCTGAGTCCTGAAAATAGTACAGTCTTATGTTTTATGCATCTTTTGAAGATAAATTAGCTTGTTTCAGGAATTTTGATCATGAAAGATTTAACTCTGGAAAATGTGGATGTTTCTTTATCACCCATTCTAGCTGATACTTCTGTTAAATATTTCTTTTCCTTTTATCAGAAGCTCTTCTGTAAGAATTCTACTTGCCATAAAAACACCAGCACACTGAGAGTGTGCCAAAATCTTCTGGGGACAAAACAGAAAATATTAATGAAGGAGATTTTCCTGGTATGTTCTGGGAGTCTTCTCTTTTCCCTTGAACCATATCAGGATAGGATGACCGGTATGACAATCATGCATACCATAGTCATTTTTATACTCTTTGTCTGTTGCAACAGCAGTAAAAATGCTCCACACCCTAGATGTTTGGGAGGTCCCATGCTAAAATGACCCTTTGCAGCTAGATGCAGATATGCCAGGTCTCTAGAAGTTGCCCTTTCTCATGTAAACCTACAAGCATGCAAAAAATAGATTAGGAAAAGACTCTTGAGTAATTTACCAGTCCTCTACTGGAGAACAGGTTCATTGCTAACCCAGACATTGCATCATTTACCCAGTTATCATTGCCAGATCTCTCCAAAATTGCTCAATGCTTGACAAGGTGTTTAAAATAGAAGGTAGCATTATTTTAAGAAAGCATTACAAAAGAAATCTTGGGTCAAGAAAACACAAATGCGGATTATCCTCAAAGTACTTCCTGAAGTGCCTTAGTGTCACCTAGTTAGTTTAGGAAACTGTTTTTTTCCTTTGCTTTCTAGAATATGTCAGCTGAAGTCTTCAACTTGCTATTATAAGAATTTGATTCCTAATGACTGTGCTTTCAGACAGTCATATTCACTTTCTTGGGTTTTTTTTGTGTTTTTTTTTTTTTGTTGTTATTGTTCTGTTTTGTACTGGGTCTTTTAGCTTTTCTTTTCTTTGTTGGTTTTATTTTTTTTTTTTAACCAGCATTTCCCAATTGATATTTTCTGCTGTATTCCTTAATTTGTAAAGATTTGAGATTCTTTTCTCACTCTTATCTTTCTGAAGTCACATTTGTGAAGCTGTATAGCTGATGTCTCAAGAACCACCATGGAAGACTTCAATATAATTTTGCCATAAAGACCAGTCATAATTCAACAGATGGTGAATTGGGAATAGTATTATTGTGAAGGTATCATTACAAAGGCATTTAATTTCTTAAACACAGTATTGGAGAACCAACTCAACTAGTAATGATATTGGTCCTAAATAGCCTCGGCTATTTAGATTTGCTAGAGCTGACATTTTTCTTTGCTAAGTGTCATGGGCTCAGCAGCAGCAGTAATTTTTCTACTTTGTAGCAATGCTGTGTTTTGGACTTTCAGCCTGGAAACAGTGCTGATAACACCAGTGTTTACTGTTATGGCTTAGAACGTTTAGGCTGGCAGAGGACTTTCTGAGTTCCATGCTCTGCCGGGGAGGAGGGGAAGCTGGGAGGAAGCTGGGAGGAAGCAGAGACAGGGCACCTGACCCAAACTGACCAAAGAGGTATTCTATACCACAGCATGTCATGTCCAGGATGTAAAATGGAGGGTAGAGACCAAGAAGGGTGGGGGTGCATTGCATGGTCGGGCTTGGTATCAGGTGAGAGGGAGGCACTGCTTGGTTGGGCTGGGTGGAAATTAATTAGTGAGCTGTTGTATTCTTTCCATGTATTTGCCTTGTCATTATTATTACTGGCAGCAGCAGTAGTGATTTGTGTTATACCTTAGTTACTAAACTGTTCTTATCTCAACCTGTGGGAGTTGCATTCTTTTGATTCTCCTCCCCATTCCCCTGGGACTGGGGAAGAAAGAGGGGGGAGTGAGTAAAAGAACTGTTTGAGGGTCTTAAACCACAACACTAAGTCATTATGAATCAACAAGTAGTGGTGGTCAGTTTATACTGATATGGATATCCTTATAAGGATTTAATAGAAAATAACCTTAAATAATTCAATTTAAATCAATTATATATAAAAAAGAAGTTCTGTAACTCATATTCTCAGCTTGAAGTCATTAGCTTTCAATGAATTTAGGGAATTGATGATATAGCACAGAGGAGCTAAGTATTACTTTATGTGACTATTAATTCATAGAAATTCCAGGACTACTTCACACTCAAAAGAATGATGAGTATCGTGGAAAAACCTTGTGGAAAGGCACCATGGCTTTTCCTGATTGGAAAATCAAATGTAACATTATCAGGAGTAAATTTCAAGGGAATAAGAAGGAAAATGCTGGCTGGGAAAAAAAAGGTGTAAGTGCAGGTGTAAATTTCCTGAAGTAAACCAGAGTTAGACTGATGCAAGTGCAATAATAACAAAAATCCAAAGTCATTTTAGTTTTATAAATACATGTGAATCAAGAAAAAAAATACAGGTTGAAAGAGCTACCTCATCTCCCGAAAGCAGTTCAACTGCATTAGCACTGCATTCTGCCAAAGCTGATATGATATTCTCCTCCCTTTGCTCTCGAGAAGATGGTATATAACATGTATGGAATAGCACAGTGAAATGTGAGCATGTCCATTTGGAAAGGGAAAGTAAAACTCAAAGATGCAAAGTCTGAAGTCAGAAACTTAATCGTTTCTGTCACAGAACCCTGGAAATCCCAGATCAAGAAAAAACTATCTTACACAGATCTATAGAGCTTGGAGAGAAGTTTTTGAGAGAAAAAAAAAAAAAAAAAGAAGTTTAAAAACTGATTTACAACAATGAGCATTATTGTATCTGCTGTACAAGGTTTGATCCATGTTGCTACTTATTTTAACTGTTTACACATCCTTTTATATAAAAGTGAGATTTTTTTTTAGGGCAAATAGAAAGGCATTGACCTTATATAAAGCTTATATCTGAGTTCCAACCTGAAGACTTTGGAAAGATACGAACCATTAACTTGTAGGAAGGGACAGATGCTTCCTATTTTCGTGTATCCAAACAGCAGTCAAAATAGTTTTCAAAGATTTTTGTCTTGACCAGTAGACTTAAGTAACATAATTCCTGGATACATTCCAAACTCAGCATGCATTATACAGAGAGTAATGATTTATTTTGTATCTATTGTTATAAACTGCTTTGTAGGGAAGCAAGTTGTTAAAGATTTCCAAGTAAAGTAAGAGATTATCTGTAAAATTTTTATTGAATCAGAGCAACCTTCTGGTAATAAAAATAAATCAAGGAGACCAAAGAAAACTGGGCATAATGGTCATACAGATTATCTTCATAAAAGTCACAGGGTCAAAAACATTCTGGTTCATGTTTAAATCTTATTTACATTCATTAGGAGTCTGAACATTAGTTTTAGTTGCACTAAGAAAAAAAGAGTTCAAGTATGAATCATATGAAATAAATAGTCCAATCCTTTCTCAGTTGCACTTCCACATTATGATGTGATATGTCATGGTGTGTTCCCCCAGTTGATGGGTAAAATCTTTTCTCATATTCTGTAGCTCAGTTGAGATTTGAGGTTGAGAAGTCACCTCTTCTGATTCATGTGATGATGACTCCTGATCAGATGCTCTCCTGGGTAGTAAGTGCACTGCCATTGCTTCTTCATCCTATTCCTTCATTTTTCTTGTCTTTTTTCTGCTTTTCCTCTTGTGTACAGGGGCAATCGATATTGGTATGAATTGGTCCTCTGGTTTAGCTGCAGTGATTATCACTGTGGTTGGAGTGGCTTTAGTATCTCTTGTCAGGGTTTGGGTAGCTGTTGTTGCTGGGGCTGGTGTAGCTGCTGTCCTTGAAGCTGGAATAGTTGCGCTCTAAGTTTGAGTAGCTACTGTACTTGTCACTGGGGTGATGTAGCTGCTGTGCTTGGAGCTGAAATAGTTGCACTATCAGTTGCTTTGCCATCAGATCCAGGGACATTTTTTTCCTTTTGAAGGATAGTGTTGAACAGGGCTCTGTAAGCATAGGCCAATCCCCAGCATGTTGCCATGATTTGTCCCTCTCTGGTATGATCGGAATGACAACACACCTCCCTTAAGTGTTTTACTAATTTTTCTGGATTTTGCACTTGTTCAGTGGTAAAATTCCAAAGCACTGGAGGGGACCACTGGCCTAGATACTTGCCCATACTCTCCCACACACCCTGCCACTTATGACTGTCCAGCCCCAGTGAAAATCTCTTGGTCTTCCTATATCATTGTCTGACCCTAAACAAGGCCTAAACCTGACTCTGCTTAACTCTTGAAATCAGACGAAATGCTCACGGGTAAAACACACTCTGTATGCTTGCCAACATGGTGATTCCCATCACAGTCAGCAGGCAGGTATCAAGGGTGTTGGAGCTAGATGATCTTAAGGTCCTTTCCAACCCTAAATATTCTATGATTCTATGATTCTAAGGGTACTTAGAGGCCATTCAAAACCTTCAGAACTCTCAAATGATACTGTAAACAATCTGATGGGGAGGCTGGGACCGTAAAGGAATGTCTCCTTCACAGCTGATCACCTGAGGAGGGGAAAAGAGATGTGTAATAGCTAAACATTTCTATTATATACCTCCCAAAGTATAGAGGCGGTGACCACACTGGGAGCACAAGCCAGACCAGTTTCCTGATCAATGATTCTGTTGTATTGCAAGTCATTACCATAAAGTACAATGAAAGCAAGAACCTTAGTCCAAGGCCCCCAGCTGATAAACACTAATACAGTAAATAAGGGCTGTAAAGTAAGACATGCTGAAGTGGTGAGATCAAGAGCAACAACTTTGAAAGCCAATAAATGAACATTGTGAGGAGTGGCTATTCATCCAGAACAATGAATGCTTATCATGAATACGATTAGACACACTCTGGTCAGATATGTCATTATCTCAACCCTTTGTGCCCCATGTTGTACACCAAAAAGAACTGTCATGGTTTAAGCCCAGCCAGTAACTCAGTACCACGCAACCACTCGCTCACTCCCTCTCTTTTCTCCCCCCCCAGTTCCAGAGGGATGTGAAGGAGTATTGAAAGATTATAACTTCCATGGGTTGAGATAAGAACAGTTCAGTAACTAAGGTATAGCACAAAACCACTGCTGCTACCACGAATAATAATGATGATAAGGGGAATAACGAGGGAAGACAATAAAACTGCTCACCACCCACCAACCAATACCAGGCCTGATCCAAGCAGTGATCTAACCCTTCCAGGTAACTGACTCCATTTTATATAGTGAGCATGACATGCTGTGGTATGAAATACCTCTTTGGCTAGTTTGGGTCAGGTGTCCTGTCACTGCTTCCTCCTGGCTTCTCCTCCTCCCTGGCAGAGCATGAGATTCAGAAAGTCCTTGCTCAGACTGAGCAGAAATTAAAAACATGACTGTTATCAGTGCTGTTCCCAGGTCAAAAGTCAAAACCACAGCATTTACACAAACTCTTAAGAAGGAGAAAAATAACTGCTACTGGTGAACCCAGGATGGAGGTCTGAATGTTTTTTTCAGGATGACACGTTCATAACGAATAGTAATAGTGTTCACAGAGTCCAATAGTTATATCTACAGTGTTTGAGTTTTAAAACCATTTTATGTTTGGGTTTGTTTTGTTTTTTTTTTTTTTAATACTGCTTCAGGGAGTATAAAAAAAAATATATTGTATGCTCAAAGAAATGTAATGGAAGCTATTTAATATCTAATTTCTTTTTGTATGTTTTCTTGCTCACAGAAGGACATTTTTAAGGCACCTTTTGTGTAAAAACTGTCTATTTTACACTCCCTTCCAAGACATTTATATTGGCTGCCAGAGCTGCAGCTACCTTGCGTATGAAGTGAGGTTGAAAGCAAAAATAAGTTCCCCTATATCAACATCATCAGCTGTTCTACATGAATGTGGTCTACTCAGCAGATTTGGCTTCAAACTTAATTGTAGAAATACAAGGAATCATTTGCAGTGCCAACCACTGTGTCAGCTCGATGCCAGTGTATAGGAAAGCCAATTACTTCAAAGGAAATTTTGAAAGGTTTCTCAACTTTTTATTCATAACAGTACGACACAGAGATGAGGAAGCATTATGTAACTGCTGGTAAAGGTTTTTTCCTAACTCACTATACCAACAACTTTGGTTTAGATGATGTGCATGAAACCACTTCCCAGAGTCACTAGATTTCACTGAATCAAATACTTTCTTTTCATACGTCTTGACTTCTGTATCATTATCTGAGAATATGAGCTTTTAATTAAGAGACAAAGAAACACAAAATTATAAAACTATCGCATAGAAGAACCTGAATACATAGACTGAGAAGACTGAAGGCAGGAGAACTAGCAGATTGGTTTAAACTTCCCTTGTGTTTCAGAATGATTTTTGAGTGCTAGTGGATGACAATCCATGCTAAACATAGCAATTGATTCTTTTATCCTGAGCTGGACTTGTGCAAAGCGTTTGACAGTGTCTCACATGACATCTTTTTCTCTAAGTTGGAGAGACATCAATTTGATAGGTGGACCACTTGGTGGATAAAGAACTGGCTGGGTGGCTGCACACAAAGAGTTGTGCTCAATGGCTCAATGCCCAGCTGGAGACCAGTAATGAGTGGTGTCCCTCAGGGACTGGTCTTGTTCAACATCTATGTGGGTGACATGGACAGTGGGATTGAGCGTGCTCTCCGCAAGTTTGCCAATGACACCAAGCTGTGTGGTTTGGTTGATACGCTGGAGGGAAGGAATGCCATCCAGAGGGACCTTGACACACTTGTGAGGTGGGCTGGTGCCGACCTCATGAAGTTTAACCATGACAAGTACAAGGTCCTCCACCTGAGTAGGAGCAATCACAGGCGCAGCTACAGGGTGGGCAGAGAGGAGCTCTGCAGAGAAAGATTTGAGGCTGTTGATTGATGAGGAAATGAACATGAACTGACAGTGTGCTCTTGCAGCCCAGAAAGCCAGTTGTATCCTGGGCTGCATCAAAAGGAGTATGACCAGCAGAATGAGGGAGGTGATCCTGCCCCTCTACTCTGCTCTCGAGAGACCTCACTTCGAATACTGTGTGCAGTTCTGGTGTCCTCAACACAAGAAGGCCATGGAACTGTTGGAACAAGACCAGAGGAGGGCCACGAGGATGATCAGGGTACTGGAGCACCTCCCCTATGAAAATAGGATGAGAGAGTTGGGGCTGTTCACCCTGGAGAAGAGAAGGCATGCATGGAGACCTCATAGCAGCCTCCCAGTATCTCAAGGAAGGCTATAGGGATGCTGGGGAGGGACTCTTCATGAAGGACTGTACTGAGAGAGCAAGGCGTAATGGTTTCAGATTTAAACAGGGGAAGTTTAGATTGGATATGAGAAAAAAATTCTTTACTGTGCAGGTGGTGAGGCACTGGAATGGATTGCCCAGGGAAGCTGTGAATTCTCCATTGCTTGAGGTGTTCAAGGGCATAGATTGGACATAGCCTTAGGTGACATGGTTTAGTGTGAGCTGTCCCTTCTGGGTTATTGGAGCTAGATGATCTTAAGGTCCTTTCCAACCCTAGCTATTCTATGATTCTATGATAAAAAAAACCACAGATCTTCAATAAAAGTTCAAAAAAAAATGTCTTAAACATTTGGTAGAGAGAAGGTGCACCACAGTTTTGGATAGCGGATAAGCTACCTGCTAGGTAGCCTGTCAGGGACTTTCTGTTTCTTTGCTCAGGAGCTTCATGTAAGCCCTTGCTCTTGGTTTTCACCTGTACAGTTTAGTAATTGTGCCTGTACTGAGCCTTCAGCTGAGAAGCCCTTTGTCTCCAGGAGAGGAGTCGTGATCCAGTCTGTGCTGCCCTGCCAGAGAATGCTTAGCATCAGCAGTGGCTCGCTCCGAAAATCAGTGTCTCCACTCCCTCCGTTGGTGTTGAAGGTGACAATGAGGTGGACAGGTCGGAGGGCTCTTCCTGGGAAGGGCACTGCACTGAGTTATGCAAGCAAGTATGCAGAGCAGGACCACTGATAGTCACGATGGTCAGCCTAGAGTCCTGTAATCACTGGACAAGTTTGTGGTGGCCAGTCAAGTCTGAGGTGAAACCAGGAAGTCAAGTCAGAAAGGTGGGATCAGGTCAGGAATGATCATACTTGCATCATAGCTCAGGTACATAACTGAAACGAGACGTTTCAGGTAAGATGTTGAAATTTCTGGTACATTCATTGTACCTGCAGATACCTGTACCTACAGGTTGGTGCAAAATTACTATAAATCTCGTGTGACTACTGAGAGGTGTAAGAAGCCTTCAAAAGTATCCCTTTCATTAGCAAATAAAACAGCTATCAATCGCATCAGATGGCAAATTCAAACTGACATTCTTCTCTGTGTTGCAACATTTAAGTCACAAATATTGATCTATCTAGCTAAAACAAGATTGACAGTTCACCTTTGCTGTTAGGAACATAAAAATACTGCAGTATTTTTACAGTAAGTTCTCAAATGGCTGCTAAACTTTACAGATCTTCACATTGCAAATCTATGTATTTACAAACCTGTTATTTTACAATTGTTTTCATGAGTTTATTTTAGTACTGATTGATAACTCTTTTTGCTGTAGTGAAGAGTGTTAATTACTCTTCTGAACCTTTCTGTAGGACTCATAATAGAGATCATGAAATAGTTTAACTACAGGCTGTCACTGCAGGTATTAATGGTGTTCATTTCAGAAGATCTCTGACCGTAAGTTTAATTCAGTGCAGCACTGGGACAGCAAGATCTAATACGGGATTTATCATGACAAGGAATTTCTTCTTGTTGGAGCTGAGAGCTGTACCTTTATGCCAAAAAAAAAAAAATCAGCTTTTCTTTTGTTGTTGTTTTTCTGGAGGCTTCTTTTTAATTGGTGAAAAATTTTACTATAATTACTAAATCCATAACACATCTCATCACCTTCCAACTAATATTGGCAGGAAAGACTTTGTTCTCAGTTGTCTCTGTGCAAGTGCCATTGCACAAACCTAAATACTTGCTAAGTTTGATACACTAGTTTTATCTCTAATTTTTAATGGGGCCTCAGTCCTGTGTCCTTTTGGATGTGTATTTTTTTTTTTTCTGCATCAGTAGTCTGTGCATTATTTTTCCACAAAATGTCTAACACATATTTAAAAAAGACTCTACTACACCTCACCCTGAATATTTGAATAAAATCTGTACTAAAAAAAGTGTAAAAATGCAGAAAAAAATGCTTTTAAAATGTATTTTAAGGTAATGCTTTTGAATGTATGAGATGCTGAGAGATTTAAACTTTTGAATCTTGTTTTGAAAGTACAGTTATTCAGATATTTTATATGCATGACATGACTTCAACTAGGGACTGTTTCAGATGCTTAAGATTGGCATCTGGAGCCATTTTTATAATCCTAGAGCATGCTGTCCAGCCTGTTGCCACTCCAGAAAGGCACAGGACTGCCATACATCCTCTGCCTTTCCATTTTCTGTCTGTCAGTTCTGTGCAAATGTTTCAGCTAGACTCAAATGTTAGTAGTTGTCAATGTTAAGACACGTTGAAAGATGTTCAGCTTCCTGAAAAACATTACTTTAAAAATGGTACTGCATTGCATTCTAAGAAACAATTGGAAATTTTTTACAAAGGCTTTAGTAGTTGCTAAGCTATTTATTGTCTGAAACTATTAATTCAAAAATTTATTACATGATCATCAGCAGCAAATTCTGAAATACTGTGTAGAATTTCCCACTGCTGGGCCTAAAAGCTATGAAGTATCTTTCCAATAGGAATGGAACAATAATAATAGTCCATCATGTTGAAAATGAATAAAAACCCACAGATAACAAATACATTTGTTTAAATAATTGTTATAAGAAATTATGCCTCAGAGAGAGCATTGAAAGTGAACTACATGAAATCATGTTTCAGTTAAAGACAACACGGACTGTCTCTTATACAGAGATGGTAATAAGGGTATTATCCAGAAATCTATAGTTAGAAGAAATAAATCAAAATACTTTTGTAATACTGAGATTGTAACTTAGCAAAACACATAGATAACCAAGTCTAATTTTAAATTAAATAATAAAGAAATAGGAAAGGTGCTGATTGAATTGGTATCTCAAAATTGCAGGCACATGAAAAAGATGAGACAATCTGCATATTCTTAAGAAATTACTGAAATGGATTTAAAAATAGGTTTGTTCTAGTTCATAGGGAAGCTATTAGCTGAGATTTGCTTTTCAAATTCTTGTTGCACAGTCTGAAAATGATACTTGCACTGCCAGCATTTGATTTTGAAGGTTCATCTTAATGTGGTGCACAAAAAATGTATAAAGAAAGTTACAGATTGAAGAGTTTTTACAGTAAAATAAAACAATTTTCCATGAATTCTGAGGTTTATATTCAATATGATACATTTTTCCTGAAAGGCAATCACATCTTGACAGCAATTTATTAATTTATCTAGATGAATACTACAGTTAAGTCTCATTATATGAGACTATATAGTATGCTCTATCAGCTAAAGATGAGAATCATTTATCTAACCAGTCACAGGCACAGGGAACTTCCCACTAGCTGATGATTCAGACCTTAGCGTTTCAGTATTCAGGCTCTCATCTAAGAGCAAGGAGAGACCAGTGAGTCATTCTCTGAGAATGCTGGAACTCTTCAGCTGAGGAAGAACCTTCCATGCCAAAGAGACAGAACTGGTGAAGCACAAGCTTGTCCCAGATTAAGTATACCAAGTAAGAGATGTCAGTTAAGCATCATTCATACTCTAGATAATCAAGTCATAAGAGTAAGGGTCCTACAGATAAAGTTCTCACCTTTTGAATAATAGCTTTACCTAGAGAAGTCTCTGTCTCTTCTTTCACCTCCTAGGGCAGTATCCTTAGTTTTAGAATATTTTTGAGAAAGAAATTTCCTTTTCCAGTCTTCAAAACATGTATTTCCCTCCGTAACCACTGATATGAGACATTGAGCCAGAGTGATGAGCAACAATGAGAAAAGACCTGGACTCTTCTCCCCATCCAAACTGGGAAGGTAAGGGAGATGGTGAGTGAGTGACTGTGTGGGACTTAGTTACTGCCTAAATTTTAAACCATGACAAATAGTAATGATAAACAAGCACTTAACTGACTACAATGCACAAATTTTGTGGATCAGATCTTAGAGTATCTAAAATGGCATCAGAATCTGTCACTGGAAGAAGTGAAATATCAGGGCTCTTCCAGTAAAATTGCATTTTATGCTTCACAAAATAAGTCTAAACAATCAATTAAAGCTTAACATCTCAAGGCATGAGTTAGATGCAGTATAGATATATATATGTATATGCTTACACATACTTTATATACTACAGTGGTTTATACTATATCTAGATATGTATGAGTCAGTATGCATGGTATATAGCACACATTGTTTACCTATTTTTTTATGTGTTCTTCAGCATATTTTTGGTTGTTCCCTGAGAAGGGAAGGTATGAAGTATTATAATTTCTGACATTATTCAAAATAAATTAATTTTGCATTACAGAGCACTGTCACTTGCATTGAACTAAGAACAATGGCAACAGGCCCGTCAGCATCCTATCAAAAGCAAAACAGATTCCATTATGTAGACTATTTCCTAGAAACAACTTTCCAGTGTATTGCTGTGCAGTAACTGGCATTTTGATAACCTCATTGCAGATTAAAATCACTATGGTTCCCAAACTCTACTTAGTTACCCTGAAACTCCTTGACATCATCTTTGAATGAAGGTAACATGAACACTTAATTTTACAGCCCTACATCAAACTCATCCTGACGTTATCCTTCTGTGGCTCACAAACCCTTCTACCATCTCAGCTTTTCTTCCACACAGATGCAAAGAAGGAGGGGTTCTTAGGGGTTTTAATGTTGATTTCTTAGTCTTGCAGTCTTAATCTAAATTGCACTCAAAATTTTTATCAATAGGGCTTTCATAGTTGTGGGTGTAAAAAAAGATCCCTTACTGACATTGTTATGTCAGAAAAATACCTTATGCAGAGACATTTATGCTGATAAAGGAAAGTTTTTGCCATACTTTGTTTATACCATTCAGAGGATTAGTGAAACTATGATGGCAGAAAAGCATTTTCTGCCACCATGCTCTGCACATACACTAGGGACTCTGCTGACAAAGCATTTGATGTAACCAAAACAGTGATGAAAACAGGTTCAGCTCAGGTTTGTTGATGTCTGTTGTCTGCTCATACTTGATACGCTGGCGCTGCTGCTGCCACCTCAAGTTTTTACCCTGCTGTGGGTGCTGAGGAATCTCACACAGCTAAGGTGATACACAGAAAATTACAGGGTGCAAAAACTGGTACATGAGAGGTAAGGCATAGCCCTGGACTAGCTTTGCCATTTTAATCGCTTTATTTTTCAAGGATTTATTTGTTCTTTTATTCCAGTATATCCAGATCATGACATTTCATGCATGATTGTCTCCGCATAAAAAGTCAGGAAGACAGAAAGGACGCAGGATAAAAGTATTTTCTTTAGGCATAAAGTAGTTTCAATAGCAATGCAAACTCTACTTATCTCTTTGTATTGTTTCATCTCTCAACAGACTGACCATTAAACATTTTTTAGATCAATCCAAAGCAAAACAAGGAATTCATTCACTACTTCCCATCAGCAGGCAAGTGTTAAGACATCTCCAGGAGACCCAGGGATTCATCTCATGTGATGGTTACCTGGGAAAACAAACACTCCAAATGTTCTCCCTTCGCTCTTCTTTCCCAGCTTTATACGCTGAGGATGACACCATATGGCTCAGAATATCCATTTGTTCTGTTGGGGTCAGCTGTTCTGACTGTGTCCCCTCACAGCTTCTTGTGCACCCCCAGCCTGCTTACTGGTGGGGTAAGAGGTAAAAAGGTTTTGACACTGCTCGAGCACTGCTCAGCCGGAACTAAAAAATCCCTGAATTATTAACAGTGCAGCACGAATCCAAAACACAGCCTCATACCAGGTACTATGCAGAAAATTAACTCTACCCCAGCCAGAACCAGCACATCAGAGCACTTATTTTTGAAGCTCTGGGCTGTGTTGCTTAGAAGAGATGAGGATTTAGATCACATGTTAGTCCTAAAAACTGGCTGTTATTGCTAGATAGCAAAGGTAAACACCTGTGAGTCAACTCAGTGCACAGATACAAATCAGTTTACATATGAATTTCTCAGTTATGATGGGTCTCAAAGGGAATCCATTAGAGCTCAATTAAGAAACAGCTTGATGTAATTTTTCTTCTTCCATTTACTCATTTATGATTTCCATATATGCTGCGTAGCAAAAAAGATATATGCTTGAATTTTAGAAACAATCACATACTCCCTTTGACCATTTAATTTTTATAGAACTTTCTATTAATTTTTCTCTTGTGCATTTGACTTACAAGGATGTTTGCCTACCACGTCTTTCTGGGAGTTTTTTAAAAAAATAAAACAGCACAGCCACCAACTCATTCCTAACCTCAGACCTTGTTAGTATTACACATAAGCAAAAGTAAATTGTATAGAGACTTCCTGGAATGCCTAACAACAATAGAACTAGAATTAAATGCATTTTTTTCTGGGTCTTAACAATGTTAAAGGTGAACACAAGCAATGTTTGAGGATTAAAAGAGAATTCTCAAAGTGAAGTGCTATTTGAATATTTTGAAAGTGTGATCTTCTTTTCACTCATTTATCTTTTGTGACCCTGTAAGAAAGCAGTAGCTCAAAGCCTTCGAGGCAGGGTGGTGAAAACTGACTGTAATTACTGGTGACAAGTGTTATTTGCTTTACTTTTTAACCTGAAGTATTTGAACTGTAGCTTGCAATTAAAGGTACTGAATAGTAATTAAGTACTATCTTGGCTGTTGGTGTTGAACCCTAAGTCAATACACTTCAGCAAAAGAGTTTAATAAGCCTACAAAAAAAACCCTCTTTTTATTGCCAAAGCCAAATTCACATTGCAAAAGAAATCAAAATCCAATAGACAACCCAGGTCTCCAAGACTTCTATAAAACAGTAAACTGTCAACATCAGATACAGCTGTTTCTTTTAAAGTTCCAAAGTTGAGTTTATCTTCACAGCGTTAATTTATATGCACATCAGGTGGCATATTATTCAGGTAAACCCAAGAACATTAATTTTCAAGTAGAATTTATGCATTTGAGCTTCAGGGAAATAATCGAGACACACTTTTGTACTGAACACAGAACCAGCACAACCTTTTCCTTTTTCCTTTTCCTTCCACACAAGGCTTTGGTTCTGACTCCATTGAATTGCAGTAGTTACAGAGAAGGCAAGTGTCCTAACTGGAAATTTTGAGTGCTGCACACAAACGTGACATCAACAAGAGAATGGCCCCTGTAGTTTGCAGAAAATTAATTCCATCAAATAAAGCAAGCAAATCTTAAACTCAATCTACCACAAATATACAACTTAAATTGCAGGTGAATTTGAAGATGAACGTGTAGATGTAACATGAAAGCAGGACACTAGTAGAGTGAAGGCAGACCAATAGTGATGTCTTCTGCATGTTCAATTAATCCTGTCTGGTTCATCATTCTCCAGTCCTTATTTAAGCTGCCATAAAAAGCTGAAGTTTCCATTAATGTTGTGGAAGACAGTAGTAATAGAAAGAGATTTATATTCTCAATTTAATACGCCATATTACTTTCTATATTCTGTTCATTATTAGAGTGTAGGCAGGTCATCCAATCAGTTATCACTCAAGCACCCATAACAATTTCAGAGAAGCATGTTCAAGTAACAGTCTGTTCCCACAGAATGAAATTATTCAGTGTATTCTTAACAAGACAGTGATAGGGAGATACAATGCAAGCAGATCAATGTGGTTTAGTGCTGTTGCTCAAGATAGCAAACTATGTCCTTTAAATTAAAGCAGCATAACTATGATAAGTACTTCAAAGAAAAAAAAAAATGTTTCTATTATATTCATCATGTTTCAAAATTCCAAGGTCAGATTCAAACTTAAGCTTAGACCTTCTTTCTGGATCTGAAGGTTTTTTGAAATATCTATCTTTGTTTCAATAAGGCAAACGAAAGGTATGATAAGGCGGAAAAATCTCCCTTTAACACGTTCAGTTTCTAACCCACACAAAGTAAAGTGCTTAAAACCTGTACCAAGGACAGCCAGTACAGTGATGGGTGCTTACACATTTAGTAGCAGTAGTTTGTGTTCAGGTGGATTTATCAGTGAAGTGACAAGCTTGATAGCTTTCAGTAGTCCTGTCACAAGATGTTGCACAGAAGTCTGCCCTTTTTTCAAATATCCATAAACCTTGAATTAAGTAGGAAACAGTGACTGACAGAATTTTCCAATTGGACAAATTAGTCTTATAGCTCACTCTCCTTGTAATCATTCCTCCTGATTTTCATGTGAGGACCACTGCATAATACAGTAGTATGGTAGTTTGTACTGTTCTGCTCCAATCCATACTTTCTCTAATAAACCTATCTGTCCAAGATAGACCATTATTATCTGTCTATAACTAAGGCACAAACTCCTTGGAAAAAACAACCCAGGCCTTAGAATCACATCATTTACTTGGAAAGGACCTCTGGAGATCATCTTCTCCAAAACCCTACTCAAGGCAGGTCCAAGTTTTCCCAAGTGATAGTATGGAAATTGTCTTTTAAGGTATCTCGTTCCACAATGTGTTAGAGCAACTTTCATAATGGAATGCTGATCTTGATTTCTCCTTGCATTAGGTTAGTTCATCTGTTGCATGGAAAAGAAGAATAATTAAATTCTTCGAGCAACTATAAAATTACTATAAAAAATGTTGCTGAAATTTGAGATAGAATTAAGATACCTTCGGTTCCAGCTATCAAGATATTATTCTATTTAATAGTCTGCATGGGAGAACTGGTACTAAAGCAAGCACTTCACATGGTGTATCATTTAGTATGGTTTATAAATCTTATGACTTCCTCTTTTTTATGATTTTTTTTTTCCACTTTTAATTCTGTGTTTATCAGCCTCTCTACTACTGTATATTTTAGACTAGAATCATAGAATCATAGAACAGTTAGGGTTGGAAAGGACCTTAAGATCATCTACTTCCAACACACTGCTCTGGGAAGGAACACCTCCCACTAAACCATGTCACCCAAGGCTATGTCCAACCCGGCCTTGAACACCGCCAGTGATGGAGCATTCACAACTTCCCTGGGCAACCCATTCTAGTGTCTCACCACTTGCACAGCAAATAATTTCTTCCTCATATCCGATCTAAACTTCCCCTGTTTAAGTTTGAACCCATTACCCCTTGTTCTCTCAGTACAGTCCTTCATGAGGAGTCCCTCCTGTTGTGGTTTAAGATCCTCAAGCAGTTCACTCCCTCACTCTCCCCTCTTTCTTCCCCCAGTCCCAGGGGAATGGGGAGGAAAATTGAAAAAATGCAACTCCTACAGGTTGAGATAAGAACAGTTCAGTAACTAAGGTATAACACAAATCACTACTGCTACCACCAATAATAATAATGACAAGGCAAGTACAAGGAAAGAACATAACATCTCGCCAAGTATACTCAGCCCGACCAATCGCTGCATCACCACCCTTCCAAGTCTCTGCTCTCCATTTTTTTTACATCCTGGGCATGAATTGCTGTGGTATGGAATACCTCTTTGGTCAGTTTGGGTCAGGTACCCTGTCTCTGCTTCCTCCCAGCTTCCCTTCCTCCCTGGCAGAGCATGAAACACAGAAAGTGCTTGTCCAGCCTAAACATTCTAAGCCATAACTAAAAACATTGGTGTTATCAGTGCTGTTCCCAGGCCCAAAATCAAGCCCATAGCATTGCACCAGCTACGGCAAAGGAGAAAAATGTCTGCTGCTGCTGAACCCATGACACCTCCCCAACATCCTTATAAGCCCCCTTGAGATATTGGAAGGCAGCTATGAGGTCTCCACACAGCCTTCTCTTCTCCAGGCTGAACGACCCCAACTTTCTCATTCTATCTTCATATGGGACATGCTCCAGTTCCCTGATCTTCTTCGTGGCCTTCCTCTCACTTGTTCCAACAGTTCCATGTCCTTTTTATGTTGAGGGCACCAGAACTGCACACAATACTCCAAGTGAGGTTTCATGAGAGCAGAGAGGCAGGATCACCTCCCTCGACTTGCTGGTCACACTCTTTTTGATGCAGAATAAAACAGCTGCAGATTTTTCATTTGAAGTTGCTCCCTTTGTTGTCTTTTCTATGATGCTTACAGTATCTTAGACTGCATTAGAACAATTTGTAAGGAAAGGCAGAATACTTTTTTACAGAGTTGGCAACTGCATGCCTATGGCTGCCTAATGCATCTACCAACCAACCAGCAAATTATAAATGGGTTTTAAGATACTTCTAAGACACTTTTTAAATAATGTTCAATTTACCTTAGAATGGATTACTCTAGAATCAAGGTCAGCTGATTAACTAAATTCTGATTAACAGAAACTGTGTGATATTGTAGAAACTAATGCGTCCCCTTGGATATAGTGACTTTGTTTTCATGAAGGTCCTAAAATATACAAAGGCAGAACTTAGCTTTTTAGAAGTAGTTGTCTTCTTGTACTTGATACCACGCCTGAATTTAAAGCCTCCAACAGTTCCTTCTTGAGTGCAGTGTAGAAATTCCTGACATTCAGCAAAGCTGATAGAAATTCAAAGAGCCAGACCTGAGCAGTTCTCTCCATGAAGAGCTCACTACAACTGTGTAAAAAGCTTCAGCAAAAAGATATTTCTCTATAGCTTTACATTAAAAATCAAGGACATTATAAAGCTAGAAATTAATAAATGTAGTTTAATGGGAGGGTTATTTATTGTTCTGTTGTAGTTCCTTAAGAATTTGTATATATTTAACTTTTATAGACAGCTGTGCATTGAACTTTATTGGGGGGGAAAGAAAGCAATTAAAAGGGCAATATTGTTTGCAGTGTTTTACATTTCATTTACTGATCAGCAGAGGACTACAAGCTACAGCTTAAGAAGCTATCCCTCACAATCTTAGTCTTCCTCCTTCCTTCCAGGAGGAAGGGGCTAGAAGTTCACTAGGGTAGCTTGGATTAATCTGTCTTGTTTTCTGGCATTACAGACCAAGTGGATAATTTTTAGGTTTGTAGTCTGCTTGGTAAAATCTCACTTGATTATTACCTTCCTGATTCCCAGCCCTTCTCCAAACAAGACTGAAATGATTGTAAGTTTTGTAAAGCTGTGAAATTAGATTTTAAGACTATCAGCATAACTTTCCTTCAGAGGAGAAAAAGTCTGCAGGGAGAACATACAATGTTAATTCAAAAACCTATCAAGCAGGTGTCTTGTAAAATAACAAAACCAAAATAACATTAACCAAGCTGAGGAAACAGGGTGACGAAGGTATGTGGTAATTATAAAACAAAAAGAGAAAAATGACAAATGATATATTCTAAAATGGTCAGTGGGGTTGTTTTTTTTTGTTGTTCTTGGTTTTTTTTTTTTTATTAGTTTTGTTTTGGGTGAGTGGTGTTTTGTTTGGTTTTGTTTTTTTTTTTTTTTTAATTGGGCCACTGAATCAAGTGCTGTGCACTCAACAGCAGTAAAGAAAAAATAAAATCAGTTTTCTGACTATAGCCATCTGCTACAAAACAGCTGCAGGTACTTACTATACTTAAGCTTTTGTGGTGCATATAAAGTGGTGATTGTCTAGCATAATGAATAAAATAATTCAGACTCCTACCTGCTTCAAATACACAAGAAATTTTAAAAGCTAATTGATTAATATTTCAATTAATTTAAATTAAAAAAAGAAACAAATATTCTTGCTTTTTATCCCACAGATGCAAGGTATTGTTAAGCACAAATATGATGAGCAACAAATAAGGACTTGAAGGCAAAGTAATTGAGAAGTTTAATGCAAAGTAATTGAGAAGGTCTCTATTTTAATGACTCTTGTAATCTTAGATCTGTAATCAACAGTATCTCAATTCAGATTTCATTACAGGGAATCTTTCTTCTGCAAAAAATTCCCCACTTTTATTAACAGCTTTGGTTTTTGGTTTTTTTTTTTATATACTGCTATAATGTTTTTATCTTTTAGATAATTTCGTGCAATGTCAGTTGACATTCTGTTTTCAGCTCATAAGGTCTTAGTAACCAATGACTGCACAAAAGTAGCACAAATACCATGCCCTTTATTGAAATAAAATGTTATATTGTCAATTTTAGAATAGCTGCTGTGTGTGACTTCCCTTACAGTGAATGCAAGACAATTGCCAATGTGGAAAAGTTACAACACAGATTTCAACATCTACATTTAAGTGTCTACTTATAAGCTAATATCCAATAAGCCACTGTATTTGTAGAATATTTTAGACTCCATTCAGGTGCCCTCTTAAAGGCTTTTGGAGATTTTGATGCCTTTTGAGATATCACACTGACAGATCTTTCAATCTGCACTTGGCCCTTGTCTTTCTGGAAGAGTATGGGCACAATACAGTAATGCATAGTATTTCATATGGCACCAGTCACTACTGTCTTATCATAAAGACATCATTTTGCTGTTTTGTAGCCAATAGAGAGTATAGAATGATCCAGCTGATGAAATGATACCAAATTTCATTCCACTGTAATGGGAAGGTAAGCGCTTAGGTGAATAATAACTTTGGAGTAAGATTTAAGGGCCTGTACACAGGCACCAAGTGCCATTTTGGAAAGTCTTGGACATTTCAGTTATCTACACAAAGCTAGTTGATATGAGATCGATGGGTAGCCCACGTACCTTTAAAAAAGTGTCTATAGACCAGAAGGCATATCCCACAGCAGTTCAAATGTCACTTGAGCTCCATATTCGGTCAACTAGATCAAAACCCTTAGAGTTTGCATTTTACATTTACATAATATCTTGCAGTACCTGAATTTAGAACAAGAATCAATAGCATACTACATTAAATAGAATACATTCTAGTATGTTAGTATGAACTGATCTGATTTATCATTGGTTCCCTTAGTGATTGCAGGGAATTAATGCTGATGGGAATTGAGAAGAAAAAAATATACTTGGATATGGTTAAGCATATCAAAATCACCATTCATAACCACATAAATGTAATGCAATGAATTAAATCCAATTTTATATGCAATAAGTAAATAATTTAAAACTAAGCAAAATATTCCCATAGCTGATTTGAAAAAATAATCTGCATAAGAAGAAACCCCATAATTTGATTAAAACATATTTTACTTTCTTTCACATGTTGGTTAAATACTTTTATATATGTATATGTATATATGTAATATAAACGCTATTGCTCTAGCTTGGGAAATCATTAGCAACAGCAACACTATGTGTAGATTAGCTGAACCTACAAAAGTTGATACGAGTTTAGAGGGATTGGTGCCAGATGAGTGTTTTGCTTGCCTTCCAAAGATCCTATAGATGCATTATAAGATTGTCATCTCTCCTATATTGTTGCAATTCAGGAGTCTCTTTAGCTTAAGTCTTTATTAGATTTTGAGGCAAGGGAATGGGGCAGGATGATTCTGTCAATCATTAACCATTTCAATTTGCTTCACTACTCCACTGGAGTGAAAACATGATGGTTTGGTTGTTTTTGTACCCAGCATCCAAATTTCATCTCCTATGGATTTGACAAACATCTTCAAAATAAGTTCAGCTACACTTCCTACATACTCCTTTCGGAAGAAACAAAGTCAGCATCACAAATAAGTTTTCCCTCTGAAATATCTTTATAGTTAAAGAAGAATTAAGAAAAAAAAAATTCTATAGTTTATTGACATTTGTGAAACACAGATAATAAAGTTTTTAATAGCGGAACCAAAGAATCACAGCATAGCCAATGCTGGAAGGGACCTTTAAAGACCATCTGTTCCAAACCTTCTGCTCAACCAGGGTTACCTATAGCCAGTTGTCCAAGAATTTGTAATTGACGTTAAGAACAGAAAAAATGCTTGTTAATACTTCACCTCTATCACTTGAGAGTTTTGTGCTTACAAAATTCTGTAGGACCTTTATTTTCTTTTTCTAATTTTCTTTTCCTCATACTTTGACATTGTGGCGGCAATAAGAATCAAATTTTGTAGAATTAATAGGTGAAAGATTTGCTGAAGAGCAACAAGAAAATCCATTTTCTCCCAAGGTATCAGTTCAACTCTGAGTTCTGTTACACTTCTTGCAGCCTTTTTGGAGTTTTCCAAATGCTCTCTGGCACCACAAATAAATTTTCAATGATGAACAAGTAACAAAAATGTAAAAATGCAACAAAACAAGAACATACAAAAAAAGCTCTAAAACATAAGGCCAAACCCCACATTGTTCACTTCTGTTTCCAGTCTAATTTTTCATTCCTATTTCAGTATTACAATGAATTATCCTTATAATGAATTCCATGAGGATTTTAACAGTGAATATTTCCCTCATCTCATGCTGTTGCTTTTGTACTAAGTACAGTATGAAAGAAAACAGTACAAAACCTCATCTCATAATATATTGAGCACAGAATGAAATAGTTATTAGTTTCTAGTCATCTACGAATTCACATGAATGTCTGTCTTTCTACTAAACCTGTTTACTTTGATATAAAGGTACTGTTCAGTTTCTAATGAAGTCAGCAAAAAAAAAATCACATATTTCATGGCTGCTGAAATGCAATTCTAAGCAGAGAATCAGTTTTATGTGATATAAATGTATTTTACAACTTTTAAACTCTTAGTATCTTCAGATAGACCATTAATGTCTTAGGATCAAACCAGAGAAAACACCTTTTTAACTAACCAACTTCCATGACCTCATGAGAAAACAATGTAAAATGTGTCCTGTGTATTCATGCAAGTATGTGAAGATGGGCAGTATATATTGACAATGTAACAGAACACTGATCTTGGTTCCTTGGTTTATCAAACAACTTCTATAAAAAAAAGAATAACTCCTAAATATTTATAGTGACCAGTGTTACTCATGACACTTCATCTGAGTAGAAGGACTATTTAAAGATGTTCTTGGAGCAGACAAATCTAAGGTTGTCTCTCAAGTCATGATCTCTGAATAACCAGTCATCTGTAGGACATGACCAAGTGGTTCATGTAATGACACTTTTACACATACAGGCAAGGAAACTATCAAAATGAGAAAATACAAAAACAACTGAGTATTCTGTGCTTAGTTCATTCTTTTTAACAGCATGTAGATGAAAACAATTCTGCCAACATTGTGCAAGATAGCCTTTGTATTTTTAGAAGAGTAGATTGCTTTCTGATTAGAAACTATGATTAGTAGATTGACTTCTGATTCTGGCTGTGGTTTTCAGGCACTGGTCTAACAGTAATAGTGTAGTGTTTCGGTATTGACATCTCTTAATCTACTACTGTGTTTCTACTAACAGAATTGCATCCTGAAAGTTTTATACTCTGAATTCTTCAGTGTACAGCTTTTATAAGAAAGATCTTGCATTTCTGCACCATTTTTACTTGTTTAGTTTACTGGAGGTTCAGATTTGTTTTATAACCTCAACTCAGATGCTAGCAATTCCTTGACAGTTTCATGCCTCTTTCCCAGATTCCCTTACATATCTTGTCTACATGAATCTAAGGAGCATAATGAATTGATCAAGACAGTACAATCTAACACATGAGCAAGTTAAATAAGTGTTGAATGTGCACAACTTTATACATTACCTGAGAAACAATAGGTGAAAATGTTGCACATTATGAAATAACTTTCTTTCCATTCACCTGACACAAAGAAACAAACAAACAACAACAAAAAATCCAGCAGAATGCACACGTCAGTAGGAAGTGAGACAAATAATACCAAGAAAATTATGCATAATTTTTTTATGTGATACATTACATTCCCCTACCCATTTCCCTTATGTATAAGAGCCTGAAGAATATTAACTGAAATTATTTTATAAAAGTTATAATCATGAGTGCTGAGCTAAGGGGAAAATAAAATTAATTGCATGATGATAACAAATATTATGACTATCATTAATTATTATCTCTGTAAGACTGAGCCACATAAGATCCAAGTATAAAACTTAAAGAATCTATGCTGTTATTTAACAACAGTCCCAGACTATTTAATTGTCTCTCTTCAGTGCTAAAGGCCTAAAGCATTGCTAGCTATCCTAGTGGCTAGGAAACATGGTTGGGAATCAGTCCTTCATACTAGTACAGTTGTTTTAAAATCAGTGGATATTCATACTAGTACAGGTGTTTTAAAATCAATCAACGCCCACAGGTTGAGATAAAAATAGTCCAGTAACTAAGGTATAGCACAAACTACTGCTGCTACCACCAATAATAATAACAATGATAAGGAAAATAACAAGGAAAAAGAATACAACCGCTCACCACCTGCTGATCGATACCCAGCCTGACCCAAGCAGTAATTTAACCCTTCCAGGTAACTGCCCCCAGTTTATATAGTGGGCATGATGTGCTGTGTTATGGAATACCCTTTTGGTTAGTTTGGGTCAGGTGTCCCGTCTCTGCTTCTTCCCGGCTTCCCCTCCTCCCTGACAGAGCATGAGACTCAGAAAGTCCTTGGTCAGAGTAAACATTACTGAATAGCAACTAAAAACATCACTATTATCAGCACTGTTCTCAGGCTGAAAGTCAAAAACACAGCACTACACCAGCTACTAAGAAGGAGAAAAAAGATGGTGGGTGAGCGAGCAGCTACATGGTTCTGAGTTACTGGCTGGGCTTAAACCATGACAGCCACTTTGTTCAAGAACTGTGGCAACACTCTGGCGTTGCTTACTACGATCTAGCCATTGCCTCAGTGATAGATTCTCTTTCAAGAATGAACAGCTCCATAGTGTCCATATAGAATATTCAAGTAAAACAATATTAATGACACTCAAACTGTATAATGGACAGTTGTTACATTATTTTCTTAGTTGCTTTTTGTTGTTATCTATTATGCAAATTGTGAAAAATGCCTGTGGGTTCCAATGCATCTTAGAGTTAGATTATTTAAGCCAGCATAGACAAACAAAGGAAGGCAAACAATGAAAGAAATCTTTATTTAACAAGTCATGATGTGGGGTTAAAAGACAGAGTAATGTATGCGAGAGGGAAAAGAGAATAGTAAATTCAAACACCTTTGCATAAATTAAACAGCAGAAGTAATATGCTCCTCCCACAGCCATTTAAAGTGATTTGCAAGTACATGAGACTCAATTATAATATAGAAATCCAGTTGAAATAGTGAGAGTTGTACCTTTATTTTGTAACGTTCTAAAGTGAGCAGATGTGGCATTGTCATGCAGTCATCCTGGGTTTTATTTCATTTTGAGCATTAGTTTCATAAACTGATACCCTCAAGTATAGTTCTCTATGCATAATGAGACATGAGGACAGGGTAACAGCTCTAACAAAATGTGACACTTCTGCAGGCTGCTCATTAGAACTTCCCCTGTGCAGGCATTCACCAATATCCTCTTTTAACAGTGTGTGTTTCATTCCTGACAAACCAAGAATGCATTGTGTTGGAAAAGAAGTGTCATTGAGTCAGTTCTGGAAACATACTTCATATGGCAGGGCAGCTGTGTAGGTGATGTGACTTCTTCCACTTATCAAGTCCCTTGTCTCAAACTGACCTTCAAGTCATTCAACAAGTTAGTATAGTGACAGTATATTTTTAGGAGCATTTGTTAGTCATTACAGACCTAACTGTATATTTTCAAGCATTTGCTCTGTTTATTGTTTGCAGACACAGCTCATAGGCTTTGCATTATTTTCATCAATATGTGAAGCTTTTCAGAAATGCTTGTAGGGTTGAAACTAATTTCTTCTGACTAAAAAAGGGACTAAATTAAAAAAAAAAAAAGGGTTGTATTTTTTTTTGCTTGTTTGTTGTTTGTTTTTTTTTTTTTTCCCTTAAGTACACTTTTTGTTGCTTGCTCAAAACTAGTGAATATCTTTGAATGTATGACTCTTGTAAAAATTTCAGAGGGAGTTAGACCTACAAAGCTGTGCTGTGCCCTGGTTTGTCCAAAGCTGGTAAGAGCTGAAATATAGAACTGTGGGTTGGGCCATGATGGGCATTAGAAACTATGTTCTCAAATCTGTATAAAGTGAAAGTAAATATATGTTAAGACCTGGGATTTTGGTTCAGAGCAACCATTAATTTGAGTGAAAAAAATCTGGAGGAAGCACTTAATTTTTTTAGTAAATCATTCACTAGATAGCCACAAAAAGAAATAAATACATGTTCAGAAACTTAGCATTTTTTTTAATCCAAGTAGTGAAAATTGAAAAAAAAACAAAGAAATCTTCATAGTTTTCATATTTTGAGATACATACATATCCAAGAAGAAGGAAAGAATATGTTTAGAATTAGTTTTAGATAAAACCTTAAAAAGATAAAATACTAGAAACAAAGAAGCTTTAAGTATAAGGTGAAAACTAGTTCATAGAATCATAGAATCATAGAATAGTTAGGGTTGGAAAGGACCTTAAGATCATCTACTTCCAACACCCCTGCCATGGGCAGGGACACCTCCCACTAAGCCATGTCACACAAGGCTATGTCCAACCTAGCCTTGAACACCACCAGGGATGGAGCATTCACAACTTCCCTGGGCAACACATTCCAGTGCCTCACCTCCTGCACAGTAAAGAATTTCTTCCTCAGATCCAATCTAAACTTCCCCTGTTTAAGTTTGAACCCATTACCCCTAGTCCTCTCAGTAGGTAATCTTTTTTGCAAATTCCTTTTTTTTTTATTTTTCATTAGACTTAAGGAAAGTGAAGTTTTTTTTTCTGGCAAGAATCAAACAAAGACAAACAAATCAGCATAGCTGAATGTGAAGATGTGCTTACCTATGTTTACCAAATAATTTTGGCTTGCAGGGGGACAAAATGCAGGATTCAGTTGCCTAAACATAGACAGAGCAGTTTGAGGTATCCATCTACTGCTCCTCATCTGTCATGACCTTTGGTGAGCCATGCTAGCTCCATGCAAGTATCTGAAAAAAACCAGAGTGTCTATAATGACATTAGTTGCCCATTTTTAAGCAACTAAATTGCTTCTTTCCAAGTTGGAAAAGCACTGAATATATGAGAAGTGTATCCCCATGAAAATGCAAGAAAGAAAAGCTTCTATAAAGTTTAATCAAAACATTCTGCTGCAGTAATTTCTAAAATATTTCATCCCAGTTTTGGCTTTTATTTTTCACGTTATAAATGTATTTATATTTTAAAAGCCTTTTTCGTCTGAAGAACAGAATATTGATTTTTAAAAGATTATAAAAGCTTTGACAGTTATAAATTTATTTTTACCTAGGAAATTAAGTGACACTCTTTTGCTAAGAGATATTTTCAATAAAACATTACTTTTAAAATTGAAAAACTCCACATGAAATTTGTGATTATTTCCATTTATAGTATTTCTTTCAGATGTCACAATATACAGTACCTTTCTGAGATGAAAAGAGTGAACTTCTATGTCACTGATTTGGCATATGCTGTATTAATTTGGACATCATCTGCTTCTCATAAATCTCAGTGTAGCATATGTGAAATGCACACTGATAATGTAATATTTTTCCAACAACATAATTATTATTAATTTAATTATTTAATTATCAAAATAAAATGGGGTTTGTCCTAAAAACTGGTGCTTGCTTCTGGGCTTCCTGCTGGGGTGTTCTCGCTGCTGTGGGCCTAAGAACTCCTTGATATGCTACTTTGCAAGGCAATTTGTTATATTTGCCTTTTGTAGATCTCTGCAGCAAATTGTTTGATCTTCCTTGACAGGAAATAATTTTTTCAGCATGCCAGAAAGTGAGTCATTTAGAGAAGTCTATGCATTCACAGTACACACCACAGCTGTCATCACTTTTGAAAATCTTGGTGTCTCAAACCTGTGGTTTAGAGAAATATTATCTTGACTCCTATATTTTCTTTTTCCTTTAAATAGTGTTGCTCAACCTTACTTTACTACAGCTGTCACTTTCTCCAAAAAAATATATAAAACCTGAGACATAAGTACTTGCTACATGTAAGAGAGAGTTTTAAGTTCCTGAAGAGCATGTGGTAAGTTCTTTGCGTAGGGAACACTTCTCAGTTTCAAATCCTTTGACATTGTCAATAGTCATATATACCAACTGTATACTGAAATAGCAATGGAGAAATTACACAGTCTTATGCTGTTCTTCAGATGAAAACCAAATACGCAGGTGGGGAAGGAGACATGGGAGTTCTAATGACTTTGTATAGAAGAACTAAATAGCCTTTATTCCCTGGATAAAGAAAAACTGTTTGCCATTAGAAATGCTTACTCTGTTTGTTACAGTAGTGACATGATTTCTGAGTATCTGTCAGATATTATGCATTCTTCCAGGCTTTAAAATAGGGTAATATTACTGTTTCCATTTTACAGAGAGAGGAATGGGGCAAGTGGAAGTAAATGGCTCTTCTAGACAATTTCACCACCTGGTATAGCCTCTGCTACCTTCACCACGTGCCCCAGAGAGGAACAGCAACAGGTCAAGGACCTCAGTAGACACATGAGTGCAAGAAGACCCTGCTTGGCCCAAGGCTGTCCAAGAAGAACAGCAAGCCCTGTATCTGGGTGTTCATCCCTCAAGATGTGAAAAGAAGCTTACTCCCCAAATACCTTATGGAGCAAAGTGGAGTATTGCTGCAGAGGGGTATAGGATTAATTCTGGGATGCAGGGGAAAGAGCATTTTTGGACTGCTTACAATTTGTTGTGGAATTCATTCAAGAGACTGAGAATGTGCAAGGCATATTGTAAAATTTTTATTGGAAAAACCAAAGGCATGGAAAAGGTTTAAACAAACCTGGGACAACAAAGAGAAACTGAGATAAGAGTGTAAGCAGGTTAATTGCACTTTGCCCATCATCACCTCAGTCTATCTCATATTCTTATTAAATTGTATTTTTAACTATGTTCTTTGCGTCCATGTGTTATGGTTCGACCTCAGCTGCAACTAAGCCCCACACAGATGCTTGCTTATCCCCACAGAGAATCAGAAAATTGAAACTCGTGGGTGGAGATAAAGACAGTTTAATAGGTAAAGCAAGTGCCACTCATGCAAGCAAAGCAAAACAAGTAATTCATTCCCCACCTTCCATAGGCAAGCAGATGTTCTGCCATCTCCAGAAAAGCAGGGCTCCATCATATCTAACCACTACTTGGGAAGACAAATCCTGTAACTCTGAATGTCCACCCCTTCCTTCTTCTTTCCTCAGCTTTACATCCTGTACAGCTGCTGCAGACAAGTATAGCAGCTGCCAAATTCAGCAAGCCTGAACAGTTAAGTTGGAACCATTCACTATGTAGCAGCTACTCTACTGCACTCCTGCAGATGGCTGAGGAATCCCCTCACTTGCAGTACCTTTGGTTTCAGATTCTTCAGTGAATAATATTCCTTTACAAGATGACCAAGATAGTAAAAGCTGTATTTCACATCATGTTCTGCTTTAATTTTCACAGGCTGAATGATTGTGCTACCTGCAGAAGTACCCCATAAAAGGATATATAAACATACAAGGCCTGCTAAAGTCAATTAGATATATGTGTTTAGGTGAATAAATTACATTTCCAATGTCAAATTCTCTATCTGAGCTGAGGCTTCTTCTCTGATCCAGTTCGGCTGTTACCACGACTCTTATTGACATGAAAGATGGAATGTCAAAATCTCAAAAAGTTGATAAACCTTTGAACTAGAAAGGGGCTTTATATTTGAGTTTTTTTAATTTGCTTTAGCTTTGTATTTTTTTGTGTTCAGAAAAAAATTAATTTTTGTAGCATAAAAATAATTATTATAAAATTAAATGTGTCACAGAAGAATTAATGGAAAAGTGAAACAAGGCAGAAAGAATTTATGGCTGTACTAAGTATCTATGCTCTATATTTTTCAGAATTCAAGCTCCTTGGGGATGAGATAATTAGAAATCTTACAGAAAATTTTCATCAACTTAAGGCCTTACTGGATCAGTCAGTAAAAATAATCTCTATTCTTTATTAATGCCAATTCCTTTAGAGTCTAACCGAGGACTGACACTGTGTCTCTCCACTGCATTTTCAGTTCACCTACTGCTGTCTTACGCACATACAGAATATTGCAATTAGCAGTTCATAATGCCACTTCAATGGCTGCAGACCAGGTCAGTCAGGTGAACATGCAACTAAATTTTGGAATTGAAATTTCTAGATTTACTCTTATAAATGCTTGACACTGAGAAAAATACATACTGTGGAAAGTCTAGTTAATGCTGATGTAAATGCTCACATTACTAGTCAATAAGATCAACAATAAATATTGGTTCGGATTTTTCCATTCCTTCTTGAATCATGATTATATTTCTTTTTTTCTGTTCTCTCAGTTTTCACCTGTACTTAGTGTCTTTAAGGAAAAGAAAACACTCGAAGATCAATTCCTTTCTGTTTTCTTATTTGCTTCTCTTCCCTGCTACTTTTATTCTTATTTTCATTATCCATATTAATTCTACTGCAACCATTGCTCATAAATGAAATGAAAGAAATAAGGTAAAGAAAATAGTAACTGAGCAGTATCAGTTTGGTCTGTAGCTAGAAAATAACAGTATTTTTTAGATTATCTCCTTTTCAGGCAACTTTTATTTTGCTCTTTTATTGCAAATGGGCATCTGTAACTATAGCTTACTTCTGCTTAGCAAAAGTACTCTAAAGTTATTGATTGTGGTACTTTTCCTTTTTTTTTTTTTTTTTTGTTTAAATCCATTTAAAAAAAGTAAAAATAATTGGTAAAAACAAAAGCACATCTTTTGGAAGAATGACTGGATGTTAGACCCTGCTATGACAGATGGGTAAGTAAATGTAGACTTATGTCTGAAGTTGATGAGAAGGATTACAGTTCTCTTAAAAGGGTGCTGCTGATGTGGAACTACTCTAAGAACTGTCAGAGGAGGGTGTGTCAGATGTAGAGGACTGCGTACAAAGAAGAATCTGGAGGCAGAAAACATCCTGTGGAAAGCTATTTGACCCATGAAATTTTTATAAAAAAAATAGCCTTCAAAGCCCACTTGGAGGTGTTCTGACTGCCTGAAGTAAATCAACTTTATTATCCAACCTAACAAATGAGCAGAATGAAAAACCTACCAGCAGAGCTACTATGAGAGGTAACTTTTTGGAATTCTGAAATACACTGAGATGTACAATCAAGCTAAACATACTTGGCAGTTAGATGAATAAATGCTGTAAAAACCAAGTATGTAGTTAAAAGAGAGAGCATGCATATAATGCCACTTTCTCAAAACTTCTGCCCATAAACGAGTGCATTGCTGAGTTGTGATTTAAAATCATTGTTTCCTTTAATACATTATGCAGCTTCTACATAAAGTATAATCGAATATTACATAAGTACATACATTTTAGTGCCGCTCCTTAATAAAGTAAAAATGAGAATTGAAATTTCTCCTAGATATCATCATTCTGGAGGTAAGGAGTTCAATGATATGACATGAGGTACTGATGCATCTTTTTGTGCCCAAATTGTTACTAATGCTTTTATTCAAAAAGTTCATTAGAAAAATGACTTGCAGAACAAGATTACCTTTCCCTACCAATACTTCCTTTCGTTTTGTATAGTATTAATTTTCTTCTCTTTTTTTTTTTTTTAATATTAACCACAGTATATTTGGGTAGAATGGAATTGTGATGTGTTCTGTTTATGTGTTCCTTGGTCATCAGAAAGGACTCATTCACAGAACAAAGTGGACCTTTCTGAAGTACTGGATTTGCTTTTGCGGTAGCTCTGGAAATCAGACAAAATGTGCCAGGAATTCCTTTTGTGTTGAAACCTATAAACAGCAGTTTCAGCCTAAGGCTGAAATCAAGAATTTAATCATGTTCATTGCTAGAGAATAGTCTTAATTTTAAATTCTAGTTCAAACCCATGTTTAATCTTGAAAGATAGGTAAAAGAATTTGCTTTTACACTTTTACAGAAAGCATTTCTGTATAAAAGGTTGGCATCAAGACTAGCACATTGTAAGAGACTTTGTAATATCAGGCAGATACCAATAAGGTCTTTCCTTTTACCTTTACTATCCAGAGAGAAAAATCAAGCTTTTTTATTTTTTACTTTTTTGTTTTTTTTTTAGCTTGGCAACAGTTTTTGATAAGACTTCATTCCTGGAAAATGTGAAATGACTTCTGAAGTTCTGGGAGGTTTTGATAAAGGAGAATTTTATAAAATTAGGGCAGTGATCAATACAAGGCATTGAGGGCTTCCAATACGCATTTCCAGATAGCTCAAACGTGACTCTGTGGTTACTGGGTCTTGTAAACCAGAAATATAAGCTTACAAATCAAGCTTCTATTTTTTTTTTTTACTTCAGTATAAGCTGCTTTAATCACTAGACTGTGTGCTCAGTCAGAAGTATTTGTTGTCTTTATTCTGCCTTTTATATTCACAGGTTTCCTACCTGCCAGTCACAGGAACTTAAAGTAGAACTACATACTGCAAATTTTATGGGTTTCTGATAGCTCATATCTTTTAATAGGTATTGCCACAGTGAGAAGACAAAATAAATCACACAAAATAATGCTTTGTTTTGTCATAGCTACAGTGTTACCAGATTTTGTGAAATATAGTTGCCCATAGTTGAAGATGATTCAGTTAGGGAACATTATAGCAAACCAGTGGACTGGAGGGATAGACCTGAGGGTGCTGAGGGACTTGACTCCCATCACAAGGAGGCTTTCAGTTCTTCAAGGGTAACTGGTAACTAGGAGAGGTCTCTGTTGACTGCAAAAAGGCAGGCATCGCTCACACTCCCTTTTAAGATGGGAGAGGCCTGGAAAAATTATGGGCTAAGTTGTCTGTGAAACCTTGCACAGGCACATGTAAAAGAAGTATCAGAAACAGCCCATCCAGCTTCACCAAAAGCAAACCATGTGTGCATCATTTGGGAGGGCCATGACTGGTTAAAATCCTAAACTTTGAACCACAGCTGATGACTGTGTGAGAGCCTTCTGAGGGATGGGCAGTGAGCAGCCATGGTGACAGTCAATATCCAGGTGCTGTGGAACCCTGGACCAATCATAGTCCAGTACCTTTTGTCCTGCCTATGATGCTATCATGAAAGCTATCAGCTTCTTTTTGTCTAATTGAAAATCAGGAAAAGGGTCTCCAGCATGCTGGCATCCTCTGAAATTGTGTAGGTAAAAAAAGTCTCATAAGGGAGAACACATTTCCTTACCTCAGATCTAAGTAAAGAAAATTAATCAAAGCACAAAGAAGCTGGTGGTTTTAAAATTTTATATATAAAAATGTTTAATTTATATATATAAAATTCTCCATATAGTTATATTTATCATATGAATTAGAATAATATAGAATAAAAATGTATCAAATGGAAATAAAACATTCTGTATAATGATAATTAGGATCTTTTGTTGACAGCTGCAAATATACTTTGAAGCCCAGTATTTTTTAACCTGGGTTTCAATGTCAATTTTGCTTCCTAACTGAAGACTTCTGCAATGAATATTAAATTTGCTTCTTAGCTGGGAATCTGTATAGTTGCAAATATGTCCTCTTTAGAAAAAAGAATTGCAAATGAGGGGACAATTCAAAACATATCTTAATTTTAAAACTGCTGTAAGTTACTGCATTAAGAGCTTTTTATAAAAATTTCTTTGCTACTTGCAGTGATCATGAGATGATCGAATTCGAGATCCTCGGGACAGTCAGAAGAGCGTACAGCAAGCTCACTACTCTGCACTTCAAGAGAGCAGACTTTGGCCTCTTCAGGAACCTGCTTAGTAAGGTCCCATGGGATATAGCCCTAGAGGGCTGGGGGTCCCAAGACTGTTGGTTGATATTCAAGGATCACATCTTTACTGTAAGGTGGTGAGGCACTGGAATGGGCTGCCCAGGGAAGTTGTGAATGATCCATCCCTGGTGGTGTACAAGGCCAGGTTGGACAGAGCCTTGGGTGACATGGTTTAGTGGGAGGTGTCCCTGCCCGGAGCAGGGGGGTTGGAACTAGATGATCTTAAGGTCCTTTTCCACCCTAACTATTCTATGATTCTACGATTTTAAGTGTCTTTGACATACTTAGATTCATTTCCTCTCCTCTTCACCTGGTTGATCCTACACAGAAATATTGATAATATAAAAATGCGTGGCAGCTTATTTAAAAAAATGCAACTTGCCTGCTCTTGAATATTGTAGATTTTTAAAGCTTTTCTCTTTTAAAAAATGAGTATGTCTTAGACAGGTCTTGCACTGATTAGAATTTTGGATCACTCGTTTAAACACTGCAATAATTGACAAGAGAAATATACAAGAAGAAATGTAGCTATAACAATAATGTTTTAAAATATTGGATTGAATGATGAGTTTTCTTGGATGCTTACAGTGTAGAAGATGGGAATCCACATGAGAAACGTGGTGTATACATTATTTTTTTTTAATCATTTAATAAAATTTCTTGTCTCCTTATCAGCTACCTATCAGTCATATTCATATGTTTCCTTGAAGCAGCTGTAGGTAGGAAGATTTTATGGAAGAAAACTTTAAACTTGTAACTGAATTTATGTATAAAAAAAAATTTGTTGCTGTATGTATTTACTTGTTCTTAATTCCCATGTCATAAATAGAACAATTTGCAATCAATGGGACTAATATCAACAAGCAGTTGTACATAATCATAAAACTGAGATTAGTATTGGTATTCCAATGGATTAAAGGAAGCAGTAATATATGAATTACTTATGTTCATTTGAGGGGGGAAAAATTATTTTAATGACTCTTTCCTGTCACAATCTAATCAGCAAGGCATAAATTCTTAAAAAGGTCTGTTCAAGGAGTATCTACAGACTAATGCCTATTCACATTAATTAGCCTGAAAGTAATTTGAATTAATTTCATTTAAAATCATGAACTTCCAGTTGATACTATGATAAAGTGCAGAAAAGTTTATACAAGTTTTCAATATTCAAGTATGAAACACTTATTTGCTTAGGGAGCCTCTCACAGATCATCAAAATGGAAAGATGCTATGTTTATGCGATATTTAAGGAAGATGCCTTCTTGTTCCCCCACAAAACCAAGTTTAACCAATGTAATCTGTGGTCTGCAATAAGTCAGATGATAAACCATTTATATACAGAATTTCAGTCCTATTACTTTACTGAAAGACAAGACAGAATAAAAGCAATCAGGTAGTATAATGTGATAGAATGATCTGAGAAACACAGATATTACTAGAGACAGAAATAGGAAAAAAAAAAAAAACAACAAGCAAACAGCTACTCCATTTGTCTAATCACTGTTCAGGAATTTCTTTTTTTAGTGATAATCTGTTATGTTTTCCCTTAAAAATATACAATGAAAATTTCTGCTGAATAAAAAAAAATTAATTTAATATTTTATTAAATAAAATTCACATAATTACATTCATTTCAAATTATTAGTATTCTATAAAATTCCAGTAATTTTAAATGCTTACTTTTTATTTTTATATCTCAAAATACATCTGTCAATAAAACAAAATGCGTTGAAATTCCGTGGAATTCCTGAAACATAGTAACAGAGAAAATGGAACAGAGTTTGTTAATTAACAAAACAATCTGTTCTGAGTTCTGCAGTAGCAGACATTTTTCTCGTTCTTGATAGTTGGAGCGGTGCTGTGTTTTTGACTTTCGGTTTGGTAACAGCACTGATAACATCAGCGTTTATAGCTATGGCTTAGAATATTTAGGCTGGCCAAGGACTTTCTGAGTCTCATGCTCTGTCAGGGAGGAGGGGAAGCCGGAGGGAAGCAGACACAGGACACCTGATCCAAACTGACCAAAGAGGTATTCCATACCAAAGCACGTCATGCCCAGGATGAAAAAACGGAGAGCAGAGACCCGGAAAGGGTAGAGGGTGTACTGCATGATCAGGCTTGGTATCGGGTTGTGAGCAGTTGTATTCTCATTCCTTGTATTTCTCTTATCATTATTGCTAGTAGCAGTAGTGATTTTTGTTATATGTCAGTTACAGAACTGTTCTTATCTCAACCTGTGGGAGTTGCATTCTTCCATTCCTTCTCCCCATTTTCCCCCACCATAAAGTGGGGGGGGAAGAACGTGGGAAGAGTGAATAGGAGGGCAGAGTGATTTATGGCTTAAACCATGACACAGTCTGACTAATTTATATTATTTTTGGCCATCTTTTAGCAGTCATTAGATACATAAAGGAAAAATTTAGCTTGAATATTAGTTATTTAAACAACTTCATAACAACATTTCTCATAGTTTAATAGCTATAATATATAGAAACATAGAATCATAGAATAGTTAGGATTGGAAAGGACCTTAAGATCATCTAGTTCCAACCCCCCTGCTCTGGGCAGGGACACCTCCCACTAAACCATGCCTCCCAAGGCTATGTCCAACCCGGCCTTGAACACCACCAGGGATAGAGCATTCACAACTTCCCTGCGCAACCCATTCCAGTGCCTCACCACCTGCACAGTAAAGAATTTCTTCCTCATACTCAGTCTAAACTTCCCCTGTTTAAGTTTGAACCCATTACCCCTTGTCATCTCATTACAGTCCTTCATGAGGAGTCTCTCCCCAGCATCCCTATAGGACCCCTTCAGATATTTGAAGGCAGCTATGAGGTCTCCATGCAGACTTCTCCAGGCTGAGCGGCCCCAACTCTCTCATCCTATCTTCACATGGGAGGTACTCCAGCCCCCTGATCATCCTCGTGGCTCTCCTCTGGACTCCTTCCAACAGTTCCATGTCCTTTTTATGTTGAGGACACCAGAAATGCACACAATACTCCAAGTGAGGTCTCTCGAGAGCAGAGTAGAGGGCCAGGATCACCTCCCTCATTCTGCTGGTCATGCTCCTTTTAATGAAGCCCAGGATGCGGTTGGCTTTCTAGGCAGCAAGAGCACGCTGCTGGCTCATGTTCATTTTCTCATCAACCAGCACTCTCAAGTCCTTCTCCTCAGGCCTGTTCTGAATTTCTTCTCCGCCCAACCTGTAGGTGTGCCTGGGATTGCCCCGACCCAGGTGTAGGACCTTGCACTTGGCATGGTTAAACTTCATGAGGTTGTCATCAGCCCATCTCACAACCATGTCAAGGTCCCTCTGGATAGCATTCCTTCCCTCCAGTGTATCAACTGAACCACACAGCTTGCTGAGGGTGCACTCAATCCCAATGTCCATGTCATTGACAAAGATGTTGAACAAGATTGGTCCAAATACTGATTCCTGAGGGTCACCACTCGTTACTGATCTCCAGATGGACATTGAGCCATTGAGCACAACACTTTGTGTGCAGCCATCCAGCCATTTCTTTATCCACTGAGTGGTCCACCTATCAAATTGATGTCTTTCCAACTTAGAGACAAGGATACCATGTGAGACAGTGTCAAACGCTTTGCACAAGTCCAAGTAGATGACATCAACTGCTTTACCCTTGTCCATCAGTTCCGTAGCTTCATCATAGAAGGTCACCAGATTGGTCAGGCAGGATTTCCCCCTAGTGAAGCCATGCTGGCTGTCACCAACCACCTTGTTGTTTTTCATATGCCTCAGCATGCCTTCCAGGAGAATCCCCATCAAGATTTTGCCAGGCACAGATGTGAGGCTGACTTGTCTGTAGTTCCCTGGCTCATCCATTTTCCCCTTCTTAATAATGGCGGTTATATTTCCCTTTTTCCAGTCATCAGGAACTTCACCTGGCTGCCAAGATTTTTCAAATATGATGGACAGTGGCTTAGCAACTTCATCTGCCAGCTCCTTCAGGACCCGCGGATGGATTTCATCAGGTCCCGTGGACTTGTATACGTTCAGGCTCCTAAGATGGTCTCAAACCATATCCTCTCCTACAGCGGGCCCAAGGTCTTCATTCTCACTTTCCCTGCCTTCTAAGACTTGGGTGGTATGGTCAGAACATTTTCCAGTGAAGACTGAGGAAAAAAAGTTGTTAAGAACCTCTGCTTTCTCTTATAGTGCACAACATTTAATTAAATATATAGTCTCAATCATTACTTAGTAACCTAATATTTATCTACATAAAGCATGCAACTTCTTCACTGACTGCAATTAACTAAGGTCTTCAAAGATTAAATACTGAGTTTTAATGCTGTGCAACTAGCTTTGGATAATTTTCCAGTGGGAGTAACTGCAATATAATCTCTATGGAATATATGTAATACAATGTTTTCCTTCTGTATTTAAATTACTTCTCCTTTCTAAACCTGAGATGAAGAAATAGGTGGTAAAAATAATGAAAAGTTTGCTTCTCTTAAAGCAATTTCTGACTTCAGAATTACTGCTTTGAAACTGCTGTGCGTTCAAATGATTCCGTTATTTATTATTATGCTTTCTTTCATCTCTTTGTTTCATGAAATAGCGAGTTTGTCTCTGAATTAGAGATTTTTCACTTTGACCTTAAGAGCAAATTGAACATTTAAAGGTGTATGTTTTTATTATATGAACTATACACATAAAAGATTTTTTTAAGGAAGTGTTAAGATATCCTTTGATATGCAAGACTGTAAGGCTCTCATACTATGTTTCTAATCTTCTACTACATTTGATTTTCTTTTCACGTTTTTTTTTTTTTTTTTTTTTTTTTCCTAAATTGATTTCCTAGAAATTGAATTCTCTTGAGCTGTTTCAGCCATGTCTTGTCCACAGATCAGACTGTTGCAGGTTCACTGTTCTGGGCTCCACCTTTCTGCCCAGACTACTGGTAGAGACAAAGGTAGTTAAAATTTTCTGTTAGCATCAGATTTGTGTTCCCTTCATGTGTAATCATGAAAAGAATCATCGACTAAAGAGAGAGCACCTTGATAATCTGCCCAAAACTAGATGGGATGTACCCCAACCTAACCATCTGGAATGACTTGATGGATATTTCATTTGCAAAAATGATCAAATTATCACTTGGCACTGCTCCAAGTTTCTGGCCAGTGAAGAATATATCATACAAAAAAGAGATATTACCATTACAGATTATTCAGATCTTGATCAAGTAGGAAGGTAGAATGTTTTTTGTAGTCTGTAAACAATTATCCCAGCATTTCAGCATTGTTAACTTTTTTTAACATTTCATTTTGCTAATGAATCATTTGAGTTCTCTATTTTTGTGGAGTAAAACTTTATACCTACCCTCAGCAAATATTAAGATTCAAATCAAACTTTTAGACTTTTTTCATAGAATCATAGAATAGTAGGGTTGGAAAGGGCCTTAAAATCATCTACTTCCAACACCCCTGCCAGGGACAGGGACACCTCACACTAAACCATGCTACCCAAAGCTCTGTCCAACCTGGCCTTGAACACCACCAACGATGAAGCATTCACAGCTTCCCTGGGCAACCCATTCCAGTGCCTCACCACCTGCACAGTAAAGAATTTCTTCCTTATATCCATTTTAAACTTCCCCTGTTTAAGTTTGAAACCTTTATCCTTGTCCTTTCAGTACAGTCCCTCATGAGGAGTCTCTCCCCAGCATCCCTATAGGCCCCCTTCAGATACTGGAAGGCTGCTATGAGGTCT
>JASSUY010016035.1:6476-22820 GCA_032466535.1 Forpus xanthops | reverse complement strand
AGAAATTCTTTACTGTAAGGGTGGTGAGGCACTGGAATGGGTTGCCCAGGGAAGCTGTGAATGCTCCATCGCTGGGGGTGTTCAAGGCCGGGTTGGACAGAGCTTTGGGTGGCATGGTTTATTGGGAGGTGTCCCTGCCCCTGGCAGGGGGGTTGGAACTAGATGATCTTAAGGTCCTTTCCAACCCTAACTGTTCTAAGATTCTATGATTCTACATGGGACTGTTGGTCCAATGAGACATAATGTGAAGCAAGAGAAAACACTTTTAAACACTTTCGAGTAAACATTTTTTAGCAATTTAAGGACAGTTGAGGTCATTATTTGAAAGCTTTTCTTTTTCCAGAGTCACACCACAGGGATGACAGGGGTATAAACACAGACTCTCCCGTTTGAGAGATGGTGTTCAGTTATAAACACAGGAGCTGTTTGGAGGCAGATCACTAGGCTGTCTTTATGGCAATGAGGTTGCCTGTGCTTCAGTAGAGATGGTAAAAAGCAAGTCAGAGCCAGACACACGTGGGGTTTCTATTTCAGCTCTTTTTTGTGTTTCATTTCATGAGGTGTGGTGTGCAACCAGCATGTTCATCTCATGAATACTAGTTTTTTGAAATTCTGCTGGGATACCGCTGGGCTTGTTGAGTTTACCTGACTGGAAAACAGGAGGAGGGAGAAGCTGATGTTCTGAAACCCATAAAAAGCTGGGGCAGACATGGGATTTAGCTCTCATGAGATATAAGGGTGGGTTGCTACATAAAGGGATGTATGTGAGAGCTTCTATCTGAGGAAGTCAAGTACAGCTGGCCATGTTCTTTTCTACCCAGGTCTACTGCAATGAAGTCTTCAAATTATGGCTACAAAAGGAAAACCATCTGCATAGAAGCTTTGGCTGACAGTAGAACTTCATGAAAATTCAATCTGGATTGGGGAGGACAGGACCTATGCATAGAAACATAATTTTTCAGTTTATAATGTCATTTATTAGTTTATAAGTTACCAATTAGGAGCAATTTACAAGCATCGGCAATTCAGCTTGCTTTCTTATATATTCCCCAAAGACCTACTTAAAAGGAAAACAATCATTTACTAGAGATAAGCATTACAAAGTTTTAAGGATGCCTTAAGCTTTTAGAAGGTTGAACATTCAAACTTAAGATTCTGAAGTAAAATAGTAAGATCTTCATTAATTACAGAAAATCACAGGAAGAACACCCAGCAAACTTCTACTTTTGCTCATGACCTCATTAGTCTTAACTCTAACAGTGTTATCTAAAGCAGGCTTTCTCTGACCTGGGCTTGGGGAAATTATTCCCAAAGAAGCCAGGATTCTTCTCTGCAGGGAAGACTTAGATGTTGAAAGGGGCATAGGGGGGTTGTGGGGATGTGTACGCATTTATGAGCGTGTGGAGGTGGATGCCCCCTGCATGAGGAAATCTGACTTATAGTTGGTGAGATTTACACCAGAGTTCAGGGGATCTTCAGCCAGAGGAAACAGAGTTATCCTAAGTCCTGCTTACCATAGTCAGAGCAAGTTCTTATTCCATTGGTTTGGCCCTAGTTCTAGAAAAGAGAAAAAGGGAAAAGGGTTGCAATGCCTTACCACAAATGTGTGAAAATCCCTTGAAGATATTATACAAAAGTACGATAGGCAGGACATCTCTGTTTTTTACTGGAGAACTTTCAGTAAAGATCAAGTTCTGAGGAAGCAAAACAGAGATGTAGCAAAAGAGGTTGGTAGATACAAGGCAGGACTATGAAGTAGTAGATGGAGAGGGGAAAGGCCACAAAAGTAGGATGATGAGATTAAAAGCTGAGAGAAAGAACTAGCTGTGTGACCAGGGAAATAAGACTGAGGACATGGGAGAGGGCTCAGGGGGTACAAGAGAAGTAAGAGCCATATTGCACAGTGATAGGGCAAGCAGAGAAAAGTGAGGTATAGAAGAGAACATGTAGGCTTCTCTTTTATTACTTCCATAAAATTGGAGTCAGGATATTGTCAAAGCAAAAAGAAACCTGTTTCCAAGACAAACCTAAGTGAATGTTAGGGTCAGGTAGCCATTTATGCGTAATTTTTCCTTTCCGAACCTAGCAATGAGTGTGTTTTCAGTTAAAACAGAAACAAGGCTTTGGATGACTTTGCATGGCTTGTAGTACATACACAGTCTCCTCTTAATTAAGGAGACTGCGTATGTACTAAACATCCACCACTGTCCTGACACAATGTTAAATTTGCCTGAAGCCCTCTTACAGTGGTTAATTGCTAACTTGGATCTTGCTATACTCCTCCTCTGACAATCTTCACATTTTTAATGTCAAAAGTAAAGACAGGAAAGTATTAACATGGTATCAATGATGCAGGTGAATTTCACTTTAATTTTACAGGTTAGGGTTTATTCTACCTAACAGGCCACTTCTAGTCAAAACAAAACAAGAATGCTTCCTCTGCTCTTCAGGGAGACTGTTAAATTCATTATCTTAACACATTCTAGCTCCCAGTGCATAAATATCCTTTCTCAGTGCTTGCTTGTAAACGGAAACTGTTTGTTGTGTTTTGCAGGCCCAGCTTCTGAATCTTCATCTTCTTCCTGCTCTCTCCTTGGCTCTGTTTTCTCTCCCATTTTCTTATGAGACTTGCTTTTTTTCAAATGCAATCTTTCTCTTTCTCTTCTCTCCTTCACACCTTCAGGTTGCTAAAAGACAAGGTAAAAATAGCAGGGAATTGCAAGCAATTTCAACATGAACAAAAAAAAATTATTATTTTATTTCACCAATAATCTGTAATAAAATATTCCAGTCACTCATCTCAGCAAGATCATCTTTAACATGACGGGCTCAAATTTAAGGTCCCAGCAAGTCACCCTAAAACTCAGCAAGAGGCGACAAGCTTTTGATTATGCTCTACGTTTGGTAGGAGGGTCACCTGCATGGAAGACTTGAAGGGGAATGCAGAAAGGAAGGAAAAGGGAAGAGCTTTGAGATTTCAGCCCAGAATCATTGTTTCTGTCCTTTTGTGTGATCCATCTTTATGTGCCTGAAAGCTGTTCAGTGCTACCTGCAAAGATCTCATTGAAAACAAGTGCTGAAGGTAATGAATGAAGTGTCCTCCAAGCCAGGTTTGTAAGAAAAGAACAATCTGGAGGTAAGGAGGTAAAACGGGATTACCTTTCCCTGACTTTTCCCTTACCTGTGCAGCCATGGTGGATGAATTGCACCTACAGATCCCTGAAAGTAAAAAAATGCTCCCTTTGGAGATAAAAACTTAAGATCACTCCCAAATTTCCTTTCAGATCTCTTAACACCTGTTGCTCAGTTCTTTGAGATACCTTAATCCTTCACATCTTCCAGATGTCAATGATGACAACAATTTGGTCTACTTGAAAGGTAGTTAAAATATAGTCCAGCACACCTCACTGCAGATTACAGAAGGGTACCAGAATCCATGCTTTGAACTGGAACTGAAGATATATTTACACTCACTTTATCTATTGTACAATTATTACACACTCACAGACTTTCTAGCTGTATGCACTTTTAATAAACGGTAAATTATGAGCCAGGCAACCACTGGTGATGGTTGGCATATGAGGCAATGTGAAGTTCCAAATGAAATAAATTCTGATTAGTTCCTAAAGGGGAAAAATAAGATTAGAGAATGAACTTCAAATCTTAACAATGGCATAACAGAGTTGTCAGCATCCCAATTCTGCATATTCTTAGAGGATTGGTCATACAAATACTGTAATTGTGAGATTGATCATGTAATGGTGCTGCTTATTGAAGAGAGGTTTTTATTCTCTCTTAGTGCGGAGCAGATCTGTAAAAACAGCTGAAGATTACTCCCCCATGTAAACTGTCAGTGTCAACAAACCGAAAAAAAAAAGATGTTTTGTTGTTACTTGGTGCTAATTTCAAGTGTTATTTAAGTACAGCTTTTTCAATAGGGTGACTAAATTTGATAGTATTCATCTGATACATGAAAGTGACTTAGGGTTTAATTCTTTTCCTTTCATTGTATGATACATCAGATATTATATATCATAGTACTAAAAATGCATTAAAGTGTCATAGACAAAAGGCTGTTATTGGCTGCTTCATCAACACAAACCACATAATACAGAAGGATAGAGAGAAGGATGAAATGTGAGGAGAATCCCCTGATGGCTGCATCCTCTTACTCATATGTGTGTTCATATATAAATATGTTCAGCTACTTATAGCAATGGCTGCTGCTGCAGCTGTGTGGTAGCACTAATGAAAGCAAATGGATGGAGTCCCAAAGGGTAAAAGAGAAGCCTCTCAAACATCACTTACAGATAACACTGTATTTGGTTAAACCAGGTAGGCAGCAGTGAGAAGGAGATTTGGGTCTTTGGCAAAAGTGAAGAAAACTTGGGTTTATATTGTCAAGTTTTAGGGGCACAGCTGAAGAAACCCCTGAAAATATTGCCACAGCCAATGTGGGGTCTCTTTTTGAAGATATACATTTTTAGTAAGCTTAGATGATAACACTACATCAAGAATTCTCATGCAAATGATACTACTACTTTAAACATGTTTGCTCTACTGTAAGGACCATATAATTTGAGAAATTCTAATTCAAATTTATCACTGCTCTTCCTCCAAGAAAGCCATAGGAATTACAGCAGGGATAAAGCTGGCCTGCTTCTTACTTGTTTGTATTTTTAGTTCTGAAGTGATCTTAAGTCGGCTGTTACCTACCAAAGAAACTGAGCGTTTGTTTTTGAGATGCAATTGTTTTTCAAATGACTCTGCAAATTCCTGGATGGAGTTTGGTCTTGTCTCTGGGCCTGAGCTGTCTCCTGAAGGTGTTCTGCTTGCCTTCCTGTCGCAGCGGCATTTGACATCCTGGTCTTCTTGAAATTCCGTGGAGCCCTTGAGATGGCTTGAAGATGAGCCTTTAGTAGAAGCATGGAGTCGTGCTGTATGGAGGGAGGAAAGCCTGGCCTGAAAAACAAGAGGTCTGTGTTGATTATTGAATATTAAAACAAAGCACACAGAGCAGATTCTTTTTGCCACCAAGTATTCTTCAAACAATGGTGCAGAATGAAGGACCTTGCCTAGGCTCCTGCATCTTCCTTTTTAAAGAGAATCACACTGCTGAGATCTTGTTTTCCAGAGGCAGCAACAAAATTTGCTTTTATTCCTGTTTTGGAGTATCTAAGTCTTGGCACCCAAATGAACACTTCAAATGTAAAATGTGCTGGGTTCTCTTAGTGCCCACTGAAAGAAACTGGGACCCTTCATGACCTCAGAAACTCAGACCTTACATATGGCAGCAGGTTCTAGGCAGGACTCTCAGAAACCAAAGATCCAGTGTTTTGTTGCCAAATTAGCCTGACTCAGGGCCTGATCCACAGGTGCTCCAGGTCTTATCAAGTGCTTAAGTTCATTTGAGTGTGAAAGTGACCATTTCTAGCCCAGTTGTGTCAAATCAAATTTTCAGCATGGCCTATAGCAGACAAGATGCTAGGTCCAGGTCTGAGTATTCTGCTGGTTTCTTGGGCACATTTGTCCTGAACTGGTGAGGGAGCACCTTCAGGGCACTGAGGGATGAATCCCAACCACAGAAATGGTAGAAATGAGATTTCCTGTAATTACACTTGTAGGGCTAAAGTGGGGAAGGAGTAGACAGTTGTTTAGTTCCCATGTGGTTCAATTTTTCTTGGCCTGACATGCTGATAAAAACATCAGTTGTGTTTAATTGAATGTTTGTAAAGGAGATTAAACTGATATGGAACTGCTGTGTCCTGTGGAGTCATGTATTGGAGTGTTTAGAAATAGACCTGTAAAAGAAGTGTATGAGAAGACTACCACATAGAGCCAGCCATGCCTCAAACTTTGCCAGCTGTTGATGCTTCTTTGGGTGAGTAGTTGAATACTGATAAGATGAAGGTAGTGGAAACTGTGGGAGGTATCAAAAATGAGACCCCCATAGGTGTCAGGGTAGGGTACTCCAGGCACCCAGCTGCTGCATACATATTTGAAAGCATGTATGTTTTCTATAAGCCTGGTGCTAAGTGGCCAGCTACTGAGTAACCTTGAGCTCTGCTGGCTTCATGGTATCTGTGATTGTTTATAACAACTAAAGGTCTGTACCGTAGATTCTGAAATGCTTTCTAAGAAAATGCAGGAGAAAACCATACACTCACAATATGGTGTTAGAGGGAGCTTGTTTGGGGTCGGGTGGTGTTTTGTTTCATTTATTTTTTAACAACAGTGTAAAACAAAACTGAGTCAATATGGTGGCCACATGAATCTACAAACCTTGGGCTGCAAGGGACCTGAAACATCTCCTTTATACATTTCCGTTTGCTCTTGTCCAGCTGCTATTAAAAGTTTACCAGCATAACAGGGACCTACGCAGCCTTCCTTTGAATAGTAAGGCTGTGCATCCATATACTTGTGACTACATCACGTTAGACAGACTTGATGAGAAGTGCTAAAAATAGTAAATCTTACACCTGACGGAAGCATCAAATACAAAGGGTTTTCAGATCATACAGTACAGGTTCAACTTCTTTTCCAGATATAAGCTTACTTCAGTAACCAGTATTATGGACTGCCTCCAAGAATACTGGCAATGATTTCTGCCATACTATTTTTACTTTGGTTTCAAACCAATCAATACAGCTGTAATTTCTGTAAGGTCATATTGTATTGTTATTTTGAAAAGCATCGAAGCAATCACATTGTGCTTGAGGGGCAGCAGGACACATGCCATGTCAAGTTCAGCAAGCTAAATGTCTTCTGTGTCATTTTAGTGCCCTCAAAAAATACTTTTTCCTGGAAATAAAAATTGTTTCTCCCTAAAAATCACTGCTTTGTTCCTAGAGTGTCTGAGGAAAGAAAAAATAAACCCAGGCGACAACTGAAATGGGGGATGGTATTCTGTCAATTCTGGTTTTGCAATATTTGTGTTTTATTTTACTAAGACATTGCTTTTTAATTTCCCTTCACAGACAGACTTTTAGTTAAGTTCTTAGCAAAAAGACTGCAGTTCATGTACTGACATGACAGCAATGGTCCAGAAAACAGACAGGTCTTCCTCTGATCTGCCTCAGTCAACTAAGAGTAAAGCTACACATAACTGATCTATGCAGTCACATTACTGTGGTTGTGCCTCCTTTCACAGTGCCTTTGCTTGATACGTATCACCATAGCTAGGAGGACAGCATGCTTGTGCATGTCAGCATGTTGCTGTCTTACAGACAGCCCTACAGAGGACTGGAGCCTTAACACAGCTGCTCAAGTGTGAGTATTTCATGTCTTATAGCTAGCACAGTACAGTAGTCTTACTGAAGATTGAGTGTGTGAAGAACTGAGTCATAAAGTGAAACTCAGTGATGAAGCAGATCTGGCACTGACTTTACATGAAATCCAATTGGGTTTCTTCCTGTTCCTTGGATCTAATACATGCACTTAATACATGTATTTGGTGCCAAATTGATTGCCTGGTAACACTGTAAATAGGAGCTGCTAAAGTCTGCTTTAATCTATGCTTCCCATCTCAGCAGCTGCTGGCAACAGAGATCACCTCTGTATCTGCACATGCTGGTGTCCATCCACTGCTGCCATCCACCCTTGCCAAAAGTCTCCAAACCTCAGTATCTGCTCCTGTCCTTGCCTTAGCAGCTACCCTGTGCCTATATCTCATGCCTCTTTAGCAAACCCCCTAAGCTGTCTCTGACAGCTAGGATCAGAGCTTGGCTAGTTCTTAAAATGGAGAAGTAGGGAGGAGGTGAAAGAAGGGAAAAGGCATGGGAAGGAAGAATGGTGAATGTTCCTTTATTTCAAAATCGGTAATTTTTGCCACTGGTGGTGTGCTAGTTTTGGTAGGGACAGAGTTAATTTTCTTCATACTAACTAGTATGGGGCTATGTTTTGGATTAGTGCTGGAAACAGTGTTGATCACACAGTGATGTTTTAGTTACTGCTGACGAGTGCTTGCACAGAGTGAAGGCCTTTTTCTGCCTCTTATCCCACCAGCGAATAGCTGGGGGTGCACAAGAAGTTGCGAGAGGACACACCTGGGACAGCTGACCCCAAATGACCACAGGGATATTCCAGACCATAAGGTGTCATGCCGAGCATGTGAAGCTGGGGGAAGAAGAAAGATGGGGGGGACCTTAAGAGCAATGGTGCTTGTCTTCCCAAGTCACCATTACATGTGATGGAGCCCTGCTTTTCTGGAGCTGAACCTTCCTGCTATTCCTTCCCATGGCTGAACACCAGCCTGCCATGGGAAATGGTGAGTGGATTCTTTGTTTTGCTTTGCATGTGCATACAGCTTTTGCTTTACCTTTTAAACTGTCTCTATCTTAGCCCCCAAGTTTTCTCACTTTTACCCTTCCAGTTCTTTCCCCCATTCCACCCAGGCTGTGTGGTGCCTAGTTGCTGGATGGGGTTAAACAATGTCAACTGGGAAAGCCAGAAACACCAATTGTATTCTCAGGGGTTGGCCCTCACTCCCTTTAATATCCTCTTTTTCTGCTTGAGCCTTTGTGTAAAGGCCAGCCATGCTCCATGTATCTGCTTACACAACAGCTAATCTTTTGCTAAGTGCTCATCTAAACCACACAAAAAGTATATAAACAAAATACTTAATGAAATTGATGTCAATATAATTTTGTGTTCTCTTTCCCAGTTTCTGCTGGAGGCAAGATAATTGCTTCCATCTTTTGGTCTTAATTTGAGGACTTGCACAGCTATCAGTAAAGAAAACTAATCTTCACTGTGTCTGCATCAGTGTTCATTGTTAGCTGAAGTCTACACAGTAGTTTATCCCAGTACTTTAGGGATATTTTGAAACATCTGACATTCAGATGTTGTCCTACAGCTTCCTTCCCTTCCAAGAAGCTTATAGCCACGCATATATTCCTTAAAAATGTTTTTGCCTAGGCTCCAGCTGATCTGTAGTTACAGTATGGTGGTAAATGTCCTGCCTGACTTCAGTTTAAAGCATATGTTTAAATCAGATTTCAACAGCAGTCAGTTGTTCTGTTGCTTCTTTCAGCTGTTTCTTATTAGATTTTTCTCCTGTGAGCAGCAATGTGTACTTGAAAGTGAATACATTTATAGGGCTGTAAAGCTTTTATCAGTCCTCCTTTACCTCCTAACTTTTCCACACAACAAATTGTCTGGGATTTAAGGAACTGTCCTGAACCAAAATGATGGGTAACTAAAATGTGTCAAGCAAAGTTATAGCTGGAGACTTCAAAAAGGGTATCACAGTTAATGCTGCATGCACAGTGTCTAAAGTTTGCCAAGGGAACAAGCTAACTAAAGGAGATGGAAATATATGACTTAGTTCTCCCCAGGCAGTTTTCTCATTCAGTGTTGGCCCACAGCAACATATACAACTCTGACCCTTTTCAGGGGAGTGGAGTTGAAAGTTTAGCCCGTCTTGCCAGTGAGTCAGTGAAGGATGAATATTATTTTGTGTTTCCCTCTGTAAAATGAGGGTGACGACAGCAAAAGCATTTTCCAAAACTCATCCTAGTAATGTTTGTGGATTATACTGGGATATTGGGCAAAAATAATTAAAAGTATTGTCAATTTGGGAGTTATTTTACAAAGCTTTATCCATATTATGGGGAGGTCTATCATGATAAAATGCTACAGGAGTTTAACACTGTGTCTGAGGTGAGAGAAGTGGCTTGAATGTCTTTCTATAGCACAGGAAAAGCTATAAAGACCGACATACAAGTCTGGAAGCTGAAGGTGATTTCCAGCATTATGCAAAACCACCTTTTATGCTATACTGCAAACATTTTGCTATGTAATACCAAAACACTCCTGGTGCAGATGCAGTTAATGTGGGCAGGACTGCACTACTACTGATGCACCATATACCAGCCCTGGATAGGAGTCAAAGTGTGCTGACAGTGCTGCTTTGTCAGTACCATTGTGTCTCCACAAGGAACTTCTGCCAACAGCTGTGTCAGTCAGAACCTGATGACTTCACTTTCATCCAGACAGCACTTACCATTTACAATGTTGGGACAGAAGAAAGAGTATAATATGATCTGCTGAGGATATGCTAACTTACAGAAGATATGCATTCTAACCTCAGTTATTACTCCTCATGATTAATAGCACTGCTCTGATAAAATGCAGACAATTTTAGCTAACGCTACTGTGTTTTGAATATTACAGTAGTTATAATTTGTAATAGCTGTGTGGAAAAAAAGAAAAACACATCCAGGTGCAATAGCAATAGCAAGTTGTTGCTTTTAACAAGGAGATGCTCTTTCTGAGCATATTTCTAAGGAATTTCTAGTGCCTAATTGTCTAACTTCAGATTTGGTTTAAGATAACATGCTTTAGTGATCTTTATTACCACCTAGTCAGAGGTTTCCAATTTAAAAAAATTGTCTCAAATGTTATCCTTAAATCATATATCCCTAAAGAATGTTTCCCTTCCCATTCCTGCAATCAGTTTCTGGCACTGAGAAATGAAGCAGTTGAAACTTATATCTCATGTATAATACTACTGGAACAACACAAATTTGTGTGAGGCATTAATGTAAAGGTAGGACATAATTAAGTGTACAGGATAACTTTAGCTCATTGAAGAGTAATTTCAAAATTCACAATTTTTCTGTCAGCTAACTTAATCTAAGTTCTCGATACAGATTCAGGGATGCAGGTATAGCAAAGCATTTGAATGGCTATTAGCTAAGTATATAAAGAGCCTTTGAACAAACAGAAGAAAAGAACATGCTTCATATGAAATATGTTTGTACACGTGCGAATACACATGCAAATATAAACAAAGATGTGTTCAGCAGCTTGCCAAATGGAAAGTGATTTAAAGTACATTCTTACATTTTAGTCTGTATTGGGGACTAAAGAAATCATGTATGTGTCAATCTCTGAAGGACAAATTTAAAATACAGTAAAATTACTTTAAAAAGAAACACTAATAAACCTGTTTTCAGGCATTCTGATGGAACCTATCAGCAAAGCTTTAGCTTAGAGGCTGTCTTGCAGTCTGTGACCAAGGTGAAATATAACTGTAAATAACAAATGTGGCTGGTCCAAAACCAATGAATGAAGATTACCTCTCCAGACTGTCTATGAATTCAAAGATTGGGGAGGTGACTTTGGTCTGTTTGGTTTCTCTTTGCCAGATTTTGTTTTAAATTAAAAATCCCACAGCTTAGAACGAGGCAGATCCAGTGGAGGAGAGCTTGCAAGATGAAAATACAGTATAGGAGAAAAAGAAGTTTGGAAAAGTTTAGCTGTTTTTCCCCAGTATAATAGCATTTGCTTTGCTGCAGCCAAAACAATTTAAAAATATAAGTGAAAAATTGTTTGGAATGAAACATAATCTTTGGTAAGCCAACAGATGTAGTTAAAAAAAATAAAAAAGGGACAGGTTTGAACAACCTAAACATTTTTTTAGAGCTGAAATAAAAGCAACTGTCTTCAATAAAGAGCAGTCTGTGAACAGCTGCTTTTAGTTTAACTTCATCTTGATAGTCAGTTAGATAGTTGTGTGTTGCCTTAAAAACCCGCTTGTGCATGTAAATTCTGCCTCTTTCCCAGATATTTTGTTTAAGAATAAAGAATGTGCTGCTACCTTAAAATTGTACTTCACACTATAATAAGCTTTCTTATGTATTGTTTCCTTGTTTTCTGAGTCTGATGTTTAAAGCCGGGAGGGATCGCATTCTCTGGTTTAAATTATGCCTGCAAACAGCTAAATCCCAGGGAGTAAAGCATACAACTTCCTGGGGGCAGCATAGTTGCAGTTGGGTCCAAGTTTTGAGAACAGGGGTTATACAGTTTTGTACTTGAGAACAGACTCATTAATGACAACGTTTATGTGTGCCAGTTGCCAAAATGCTTTACCTCTGCCGGGCCATGTGGAGCAGACAGAGCAAGACTGTGATACATAGTTAGGCAGTTATTATACCCTTCTTACATTTCTAGCCTGACCCTGGCAAGCAGCTAAGCTCAAAATGCTACTAACTGCTGCCAGCAGAAACTGAACTTACTTGGCAAGGTGTATCATACTCATTCTCATGCATCTCTAAAGCCATGTCCCAGTGGATGGCACTTATATTTATACATAAGCCACACACACACAGAGAAAAATGCTCACAGCTCTTACCGGAAGGGAGGCTCTTCTTTCACTAAGGAGTAGAGTCTGATGTTTCTTGTGGCCTCTAGCCTCTTTCTCATTCTCATCGATCAAGTTGTGGCCCCAGAAGCTGCTCATCCATTTTGCAAAGAAAATATCATCATCCTCTTCATATTCCATGTACAGATGTTCCAAACTTAGGGGGATCTCCCAGCCAGACCAGGAAAACAAGGTCAAATGCTGCCACCAAGCCAATAGCCTCACACTGTTCTGTCAACAGGAAGAAATGGAGATGCAGTTTCAACCAGTCTTTCTGCACACCATCCCCCAAATGCCCAACCCACTGCAGCCCTTGGCACTGTTTAAACATTTAGTCAATCTTTTCTCATCTCTTTTCAACAAGGTTTCTTTTAACATTTCCATTACAGTGATGTCCAATATGACACTGCCACAGGGGGCTGGTGGGAAGGGAAACGTGTTGGCTGCTCTCTGTGTGTTGCTGTTGAGTGCTGTCAATACCAATGGAGAATTGCCTGCAGTTGCATGCCTGGGGGGTGTGTACATGGACCCAAAGTAGGCTTGATTTTGAGAAGCAGAGCTGATGTATTGATGGTGGCCAGAAATGAACACAGTTAACTAGAGCTGTGGAAGGAAGGACAAATGGCCTATTGTTTCCATGCCACTCTCTCTCTTCTGTTGTCTCTGCTCTTCCTTTGGTGTTCAGGAAATGTGGTCTGTCTAGATAGAAGAACCCCCCCCTGAAGAAACTGCATGTTCATTTTTGCGCTATGGCAGCCAACATGAACTTGTATCATCTGCTTTTCACTACCACACTAGAGATATGGGAGACCCTGCCTCCCTTTGAGGCACACAGTAAAAATTCATCTGATTTCTGTTCACCAGCCCTGGATGTAAGCCATATAGACCCTGTCTATACCACAAAACAGAATAGGGCTGGGGCTGTTTCCTAGCCCTGAAATCAAGTGGCTAGGCTGATCACATCTACTCTACATGACACTTGTGCTGCAGGTCTCCTTGAAGGCTGCATGTACTGCACTGTGGTTGTAGCACTTTGTTGTAATTTTTGTATCCTTTTATTCCAAATGTCTGATACAACAAAAAAAAAAACAAACCTCTGTTGTGGCCAATGAAACTGTTGATTGCATACTATGAAACTAGAATATGCCTTGGCACATGGCAGAAGGGAAAGGAGGAGGGCTTCGAGGCTGTAGAACCTGTGGGATAGCTTTGGAAGACTGCACAGGAGGGAGAGACCCAAATCTAAGTTCTTACTGGAAGCAGTCCTCGGTTTGTGCTAGGTGTCTAGGTGCTCTTCTGGTACCTAGGCATTGCTGTACCTATGGCAAAAAGCTCTTCTGGTACCTAGGCATTGCTGTACCTATGGCAAAAAGCTTGCAGTCAATTTAGCATTACAAAGAATCAATGGTTCAGCACTAAATGTTTCACCTTGTCCCCGGCCTGTTTAGTAATACAGATGTAGCAACAAAACTCCATTTTCATTCATGTGGGTGTAGTTGTGAGGTTTTGTTGTATTTATACAATACTCTCATGTAGGACTCTTCATTCTGAGTAACAGGTGTGAAAGGACCAGTTAGTCATGGATGTGCAACATTTTACCTTGTCCAGGGCAGATAAGACTGTGATTAGCAGATGGACCTGGAGTACATGGATGTTCAGACAGCATATCTTCAGATGTGGTGTATCAGAGCTTGGAGGCACAACCAAACCTGCAGCAGCAGCTTTTATGGCAGAGGCCCAGATGAACAGGAGCAAGAGGAAAACATGCAAAATAGCACAGTGAAAAAGACACCTGAAGCAATAAAAAGGTGTGTAGGCTGTCAAGGTAGAGAAGAGTACTCCTGGCCATGTTCTGACAGCGTAAATTTGTCTTATGTCCTTGAGGCTACAAATCTGTACAGGCAAGGTACATCTGAAGTTCTACACCAGCTCTTATCACTTGGATGGAATTTAGGCTGTCTTAGTAGCAAGCTGTCAGCTTGTTGATACGTAATTTCTATTGTATGGTCCAAGTTTCTTCTTTTCTGACATGTGAGACAGAACTGCAGTCTTGTATGGAGTAGGAAATGTTTCTATGCTGAGATGGGTGACAGAAAAAAGTGGGAGAAAGGCTGTTTCACAGCTTAACAAAATATGCTTATGTAAATAGTAATAACCCATAAATTAAGGAAGAAGTAGCTCAAACTGTTTACCAGGCACTCAGATATGTTGACTCAAAGTCCATCAGGGCAAATCTTAGTTGGGGTCCTGAGGTATTTGCTTTGCAACCTTACTGCTGGTTTTGTTAGTCCTTATTTTCTTCAGACAATATGTGTCTTAGCACGTATTCCTTCCGCTTCCCTCCCACCTACAGTAAAATTTCTAGGCTTGAGCCGGCTAGTTATCTGAGTATAAAAAGTATCAGACGACTCATGTTCATCTGCAGCTGAGTACTCTAGGGAAGTAAGTGGAGGCAGAAATACAAGCTTCCTCTGCTTACAGGTAAGGATGCTAAGTGTATACGTGTACACATGCATATATATAATGCATATGTATATACAACTTATATAAATTTTCCGCATTGCATATTATGTTATTTTAATTACAGATTCAATTAATAATTTAAAAAGAGACATTTATAATGAGGATGATTTTGCCCCGGGCGCCCTGCGGTTATACCTCCGCTCCTGCAGGGGGCGCCACCACGCCTGGCCTGGCCGTGCTGCGGGCGGAAGTGCTTTCAGGACCCGTGCCCTCCCGTCGTGCTCCGGGTGTCCGGTGACCCTTTCCCCACGCTCCCGTCCCGTCCCGTCCCCTCCCGCCACCGGCGGTGTGAGCTCGTCATGGCCGCCTCCAAGCCCGTGGAGACGGCGGGCGGCGGCGGTGCGGGGCTGTCCCGCTGGCAGCTGGCTCTGGTGCTGGGGGCGCCGATTCTGCTAGGCGCTGGCGCGCTCTACCTATGGGGGCGCGCGCGGGAACGGCGGCGGCGGCGGGAAGAGGAGGAGGAAGAGGCGCTGCTGTCGCAGGAGTTCCTCCACGCGCCGGGGCGCCGCGTGGGGCGCGTGCTCCGAGCGCGGGGCCCCCTCTGCGTCAACGGTTTCGTGCGCTTCCGTTGTGGGGAGGAACCCACGGTGGACGTGACCTCACGGTGACCCACACACGTGACTCGCTCCTTTTCTCCACCGGTACCGGATGGGGTCACTCGGGGTCATTTGACCCCCTCCCGGTACCGGGGGGGGGATCGGGACCTTCCCCCACCCTCAGCGGAATAAACGGGAATAGGAAGGACCCTGCGTGTTTTATTGCGTGGCGGAGGGGTCCCCATCCCCAGGGACCCCGCACACCGCAGCCGAGGTTCGGTGTCCCCCCCCCCCCCCATTCGGGACTGACCCTTACCGGGATCCCCCCCCACCGCACCGATCCCGTTGCCGCCAGCAGTGGTTCCCCGGTATTCCCCCCCGGTATTCCCGCCCCGTGACGTCACCGGCCGCGTCCCAGGACAAGTAACCGGGAGCAGGCCGGGCTGGAACAGCCTAATCCTGGATTACTTGAACCGGGCCGCGGCCGCTGCTCCCCGCCCCGTGTCCTCACGTGACCTCCGGTATCCGCCGCCGCTGCCGGAGCCACCGGTACCGACGGCAGTTTCCAGCCGCCCCTCAAACCCGAACGGCGCTTCCTGATTGGTTACTGCGAGGGGGGCCTGGAAACAGCCGCCAGGTGATGATTGGACGAAGAGGAGGCGCTGAGCGGGGATTGGCTGAGCGGCGCGGGGCGGGGCGGGGCCAGGTGGTGTTTACATCCCGGGAAGGGGCGGGGTGAGCTTCGGAGCCGCGCCCACGCGTTCTCAATTCTCATTGGCTGGGGCTAGCGTGACGTAAGGGAGGGGCGGGGTCTTACGGGAGTGGGAGGGGCCAGGGGCGGATCCAGGGATATACGGATACGGGGATGCAGTGATATACAGGGATATATGGATACAGGGATACATGGATACAGGGATATATGGATACAGGGATATATGGACACAGGGATACATGGATACAGGGATATATGGATACAGGGATATATGGATACAGGGATATATGGACACAGGGATATATGGATACAGGGATATATGGACACAGGGATACATGGATACAGGGATACATGGATACAGGGATATATGGACACAGGGATACATGGATACAGGGATATATGGATACAGGGATATATGGATACATGGA
>JASSUY010016034.1:0-15048 GCA_032466535.1 Forpus xanthops | reverse complement strand
GAGATCAGGATTGACTATTTTTTGTACTTGGTAGAAAGAATAATTATATATATATATATATATATATATGAAAATACTATCCACATCTTGACAGAGATTAATTTGGTTAAATTCCAAGAAAACTGAATTTTAATGTATGTAGTTTCCTTTATTAGATGAGTGTGCAACTCCTACACCCACAGAGAATCTGTATAAATCCATCTTACTTTCCTCGCTTGTGTAAACAATACCAAAGAATAGCCAAAGTTAGCATATTCTCTATAAACCACATTTGCATATGCTACGCAAAGCTTCCTACGCTCTTCATCTTTAATTTAGCAATGGATGGATGATGAAGTCATTGAGTCTTAGGAATGTATTTGTCAGGATCTAAAGCTTTATACTTCATCCAAATACCATTTTGGTTTGGCCGTTTTTACTGAGATGCAATCCATCGTGGTGCAGAAGATTTAAGTGAGCACCATCAATAAATCAAGCAGAAGTGCATGTGCTACTACAAATTATGCTGCAGGAAGTTGCAAAGCTACCTGAACGACTCTTTTTTAATAAGTTTGAGGCCAAATCATGAGATTAAGGACTTAGCTAAGGTTTGTGGCTGTAGAAAGGAATTCAAAAAGACCTTGAATGAGTTAGTATCTATGATGAGAACTGAATCTACACAAATACTTTGTTTCGTTGCCTTTGACAGTAGCTATAGGAAAGGCATTTCTGACTCAGCCTATGATTTGTGCATACTTAATGCAAGTCTGTCTTTGTAAGTAACAAAGCTTTTTACTTCAGTGATTGATCTGTGCTGTTTCCATAGCCATAGTTAATTCTATTGTATGCCACCATGAAGGCTATGTCACAGGCGTCGAAGATCCTATTGCTTGGGAAGGCTGATGAAAATATGGACTACAATTTTCTACTCAGAGTAATTAAGTGTGGCAGTATTGACTTTGTGAAAGTTATTCTGAGCCATCGCAGCCAAGAAAATGGCCTCAGCTTTCCATCACACTGGATTTATTTTGCAGTGGCTCCATGACTCTCAGCAGTTTCTTTTCAGTCACTGGAGAAAGATGAAAACATCCAGCATGACCTCTGTATCAAAGAGCCCAGTTAGATATAAAGAGTTTAAACACATTACCAATTTGTTCTGGAGAGTTCTGAAAAGGACACAGGTTCTGTATAGAAATCTTTAGAAATATTCCTCCTGGAGTTCTCATCAGGGTACAGGATTTTCTCATCTCTCCTGGCAAGTCAGGGAGCTGAAAGTAGAGATTTCCATTGCTACAGGAAGAAAAAAGTAAGAAAGGATTCCAGCCCTTTTTATCAGGTAACCCAGTGCAGTTGGTATCATTGCTAAATGCCTATGGCTCCATGCTTTCGACTGGAATTAACAAACCATTAATGCAGGGAACCTTGCAGCATACCAAGAGGTAGACTCAAAGCTGCCAACAGGACAATAAGTTGATCCACATTTACATTTTCAACACAAAGTCTTGTGTCAGGAAACTAAGTTTGGAACTTAAGAGGTGTGTGCTGAAGATAAATAGGGCATAGTATTAGAAACATAAATCATTTGAACAGTTCCCCTTTGGACACTAAAACTTACACATTCTCCCACTGATTAGGTTGGGCTGGATTTAGGTTTTTCTTTTCCCAAACATGTATTGAAACACAGGCCTGCGTATTTCAGTAGGTATCCAGGTTTTAAACCCAGAAATGAGATAATGATAAGATAAACCCAGAAACCACAGATCAGGTAGAATTTCATTGTTTGTCTATTAAAGCAAATTGGTGCATTTCAACATCAGTAAAAATTTGCATTTTCCTGCACTGTACCAGACAACCGTTTAGTAGGTATTAGCTACCAAGTGTGACTTGCTAATGCAAGAGTCCTGTATTTATTTAATGGGAATGTAATTGTGTTGTAAAATACATAATCTCAGGTAACCTACTATGACATTTACATTTGATTACCATATCAATGAATGTTCCTTTGCATTACAGATACCTTTGGTGGTGTTCTTTGAAAAGTGCAGAGACATAATGCAGTACACAGTATTTCAAGCAGAAAAAAAAAAAACCTCCATTAGGGAGGAATTCTGGTGGTAAATGGCTCTCCAGTGCCATTCACCACTGGAGCAATTCAGCACTTTAATTGGGATGTTTCACTACCATTTTTTGCCCTGTCTTAAATGAAGTACACGGATAATGCTTCACAAATGATTGTACTCTTTTTCTGCTGGTAATGCCACAGGCATGGGAGCGGAGTGCTGGAGCAGGTAGCCAGATTGTTCCATGCTAACACCATTCCACCAGCTTGTAAGTGCATTATGGCCCTGTAGCATGTATTTTTTTACTGTTCTTATGACTTTCATATATGGTAAGAAAAACACAGCAGGCAATGTGCAGATGCATAGGGAATTCTTTTCATTAACCTAGAACACCAGTAATAAAGCTAAATTAGACTTAAATATTTCCTAAAGCACCTTGTAATCATTATTTGGGGGTGCAATTTCATTAGAGACAGATGTTTCATATCAAAGCCAATCATTGGATAAGATATAATTTTCCATGTTTCCTATAAACTATATGTTTTATCCTTCATCTTAATAGTGTCCAGAAATAGCTTCCATACATTTTCAAATTAGTCAATTCACTTTAATTAAATAGGTTATTTTTCCTCAGTAGAACAATACATTGAATATAGGATAGTTCCCATTCTCCTTTTCCAAATTAAAATCTTTTTTGCAAGCAGAAATGCAGTGTGCAACACTAGAATGTGTAAATGCTTTGTAATATTTGCATTACATAGGCATTTCAGGGTTGTTTCGACTCTGTAGCTTTTATTTCATTGTCAGGGTTAAGAATACTGTGATTCTCTGAACAACTATGTGTACAAAACAAACTTTCTCTAATGTTGTATCTCTGTATATGGCTATAACAGAGTGTGAATGACACCTTTTAACTGGCAGATTTGCTGGAGGAGACTAGCCTACTGTTGTTAGGAGCAGCCTCAGGTTATCCTCTAGCAATAGTACCAGTTCCCCTGCATGCAGGGTCTTTTCCTGGCTGAGGGTTTCAGTGGGCTTTTGAACATGTGCTGAAATAACAGCAATTGCCTTTTTTCATTACAAGCATCTAGAGACCCAAAATACAACAAAAAGGTTGGAAATGGACCAGTCCTGTTGTTGAAGAGATTACAAATGATGCAGGATGACTAATAACTGCTGTAAAACTTTTTTGTGGAGGACTTCTTCTTATCCAGGCAGACTCACATGAACTGAAGTGAAATAAATGCAAATATAATATTTTGAATGACATGAACCCCTTGGATTGGCTCAAATTCTGACTTTTCTGATGTCATCTTCTTCAGGGCAGTCTCTCATGTAAAAAACACAGATGATGCTATTGAATGGAGGGATCTCATTGTCGGAAAAGTGTTCATGTTTCTGTGCTTTCCAAACACTTCCTGTAGGCACACAGCCAACATGTGCTTGTCACTTGCCTCACCAAGCCTTTGATGATCCCAGGTATTTAATCTAATTGAACTGAACTATGGGTCCACCACAGTGCAATCACAAAGCACCTTATAAATACCATGTATCCCAAACGGATGGGCAGTTTCATTGACTCTGCCTTCTTCTGATTCTCTCTTTGTTCTCTCAAAGAACACATTACTCAAAATCATCATAGTCCTGCATTTACCCAATGCATTGCTGAACCTTTCAGCCATCAAGGAATCCGACTCGTGGTTTACAGTGGGAATTTTTTCACAGGGAACTGCAGTTACGTAGTGGTCTCAAGGAGGATTTTTGAAATCTGACATTTAAAAAATTTGGTACCATATATTCAGTGTCTGTATTACACAGTTTTCACCTGAAGCTTTTAGAAAGTGAATAGATTTGGAACTCAAAACCACAAAATGTTTTAAATCAGTTTTCTAAACAGATGATCTTGGCATTTAAAAATCCTCTCATGTAACAAAGATTTTCCTTTTTCAAAGTGATCTGAAATTAATTCCCAGACCAAATGGTATTTTTTTGCTGTGCAGTTAGATACATCTAACCTCTAGGGTCCTGACTTGCATCTTTCCGCATACCCAAATGGTCATTAAGACATAAGGTCAGTGGCATAGCTTTTGTTGTAGATGCATATTAATAGGGAAAGAGGAAATCAGCTTTGCAAAGACCAACTGTAGGGCTGTCATGCACTACATGGTTAGCTATTATTTCAGCTCCAAAATACTTTGGCCGGCTATAATTACCCAATTCTAAAACTGGAGCAATTAAATCTCTTTAGACTTCTTCATGCTGCAGAAGTGTGGCAGCTGCAGCTCCGCAGCTTGGAAGGACAATTCTGTGCAGTACTTCCGGCTCGGAGTGGCAAGCATGTTCCCCATCATGGTCAGTTGTGCTCAAAAGCATGTTTCTGTCTTATTCAACTCCAGGAATACATGCTTTGCCCAGCATAAAATCTCTGGATTGGGATTGCTCTTTGGCTTATGTTGCCCCCAGAGATGCTGTCTCTTACATAGAAAGCCCACTCTCCCTCTACATAGTGCTTTATTAATGCTAAACCTTGCCATTAATGCAGAGCATTACTATATATCTATAGCTACTTTCATTCAAGCATATAAAAGTACTCATAAATATTAATTTATTAAACCTAATAACACCCCTAAGAAGTAGCTGAGAATTTCAGCGTATATTTCTGGATCAAAGAGGCTACATGGCTTGCCTGTTTCTTACACTAAGCCACTGACCAGAGGTAGAAACAAAATCCAGGAAAACTAATTTCTACCAGTCATTATTACCATATATTTTTTGCTACAGTATCCAGATGTTGCACTTAAAATCCAGAGCCACATAGTTTCACGTATCTGGCTAATGCATGGTAAACCCCCTGTCCTAAAGAACTTACAGCCTAAGTAGATGAGATACAGAAAGCTAAAACCAGAAAAGAGAAAACAGGCAGATTCACAGTGGAGATGGGAAGACATTCCCTGAGTCCCAGCCCAGGGGCCTTGTCTCTACATAAAATTCCTTTCCCTTGTATTAGTCAGCTGATAACTTCCCCCCTCCCCCCTTAAAATTAAACACTTCCCTTACTCAGGCAGACAATTCTCCTGATATCTTGAAACATTAGGAAAAGGTTACTTTCAATGTTCTCTGAGCTGAAACACAACAAGGAGCAAACTCAAAATGATGAGTCTTTCAATGTTGAAAGCAATAGTTGAAAGGTGAGAATTACATGAAATCACTTAAACCTAATTCTAAAAATTCAGGAGTGTTTCTTGCTTATGAAACATTTTCTGAAAATTATCATATTTGAGATTAAAGGCCAAAATAAGCTAAACCCAGCGTACAGCTATGAGAAATGAGAAGGAACTGATTTCAATTGATATCAACAATTGGTGGATGACCATTACAGGTAACATGTGCATGGTATGCAGCAGAACAGCATCTGATGACAGCCTTTGTGCTCAGTGGCAGAAAGCTGCCTGGACAGGATGAAAAGGCCACAACTTTAACTTCAGCGTCTCCTACCTGTTGCACAGAGAAATGGAAACAAACCTGCTGCACTCCCATGCCACAGCATGGTTGGAGGCAGCCTGTATATACCTATGCTGGGAATAATCAGGCAAACTGAGGGGCAATCAGAAAGCTGTAGACTTCATAGGTATTAGGATGCCTGAGCAAGAGTGTAGAATCATAAAATCACAGAATGGAGAAGGGTTTGGGTTGCAAAGGACCTTAAGATCATTCAGTTCCAACCCCCTGCCATGCGCAGGGACATCCCACACTAGACAATATCACCCAAGGCTCTGTCCAATGTGGCCTTGAAAGCTGCCAGGGCTGGAGCATTCACACTTCTTTGGGCTACCTGTTCCAGTGCCCCACCACCCTCACAGTAAAGAGCTTCTTCCTTATATCTAACTGAAATTCCACTGTTTAAGTTTAAACCCATCACCCCTTGTCCTATTGCTACAGTCCCTGATGAATAGTCCCTCTCAGCACCCTTGTAGGCCCCCTTCAGATACTGAAAGGCTGCTAAACAGCCCCAACTTACTTAGCCTTTTGATTGCTGTCTTTTGGGTTATAAACATTAGCAGGGAGGAGAAGCCCAGGCTGACTGCACCTGCTGAGCCATTCCTCAGCCTCTGCCTACACACAGATGTACAGTGATAACAAGGCAGCACTCCGGAGCCTAATGGGCTTATTTCTTTGAGGAGAAGAACAATTAATAATAATTGCAAAGTCCTGTGCTAAGAGAATTTATAACCAATTAATAAAAATGTGTCTGTTGCAGTTAAACACTGTAGAAGTCACTCTCTATATGCAGTAGAGACCCATATATGTACACAATTATGTCAACCCATATGTATAAAGTTTTGTGTATATGTAGCTACATTTCCTGATAAAGAAGTAATTATTAAACACAATATTGCATTAAGTGTATGAGGCACTAATGCATTATCAAAGAATGGCCTTTCATGATATTCCAAACTCTAGGAAAGCTGTTGGGTTATACCTGTGTCATGAGTATCTGCCAGGGGCAGCTGCCAGCCCTCAGCTGCCTGGCTTGCTCAGGCTGGCAAGTCAGAATGAATCCATTAGCTTTGTGACAAAAAGTGAACCTAAACTAAACTACAAATAATGAGATGTAGCCCCTTGGTCAAAGTTTGTGACTTCAGAGAGCTGATAGCAAGGCAAAGGGATATGCTGTGACATCAGTTTAGGTTATTTCATTATTTTTATGCTGAAACAACTAAACTTTGGGAATCTAAAATATATGGACTAAGAGAAGTCTCCTGGGAGACCCTCTAGAGGCACTTTATTGGAAACAAGGAAAAGCTCTTTACTTTCCATTTTATCCACATGATTTTATTTATCTTCTCCACCTGTATTTTTGTTTCTTAGGAAATTGAGGCCTTTTCTCATTTCATCTAAGGCCTGACAGGCTTCTTAGCACATGAACATCTTTGCAGATTTGGTATGACTTCCACTTGGGGTTGTCTGATATTTTCCACTAGTCAGGATTTGCTTGCATGTTCATAGTAACTTCACGGCAGGGAAGCAATAGATTGAACAGTGGGAAGGATATGGTTAGCTTTTAGCCTGAATTAAAACAGAAAATAAATTAGAAAATCAGTACAGCATAAAAAGAGCTTTTTGGTAACAGTAAAATAATCCATGGAAGTGATGCTTAGATTACAGACAATGTGAATTTCAACCTTGTTTGGGTAAATAGAGAACTTTATGGTAGCAATATTTTAGGAACTGCCTCATCTTGCTGTTCCTTTCTATGAGTGTCAGAAAAGGAAATCTCAAAAGCAGAAACCTAATATTTTAATCTGATTACTGTCAGAAAGCAGGTGATTCAAACCATGACAAAGCCTAAGCAATGGGAATGGAAGGGAGCGGGGGGGGGGGGAATATTAAGAAAAGCAGAGCAGAAAATGCCTTAGTTTGATGGCATCGGGGAAAAGCTCCTGGTTTCTCAGAAGTGCAGGCAAATTGGATTTTTGCTCTTCTGAAGAAAATAGCTGGAATTGAGGAGCAGGGAGAGATTTGTAGATACTAAAGCAGCACCTTCTGCTCTTGTGGGAGGAGTGGGAAGGATGGTGCTTCTCCCTCACCCCATTTCCTTATTTGCCCAAGCTCAATCTGGATGGCACTGTGGGCACCACTGACTACCAGGATAAAATAAAGGGAACTGGAAAGCCAGATGGCTAAAATAGATGGCCAATGATTAAGAAACAAGAGCAGTTCAGCTCTTTGAGAGGGGAAGCAATGGTCTCTAACCAGGAACTTTGCAAGTCAGACCCATTTGGAAAGCAGCAATGCAGATACAAAACCAGGCACCAGAACATAAATCCAGTGTGAGATCCATTGTGAGATAATTCTGCATCAAATCAAACGTAAGAACATAGACAAATACAGAGTAATGTACTCAATAGAGGTATTTGGGGGAGAATTGCAGAAATCATTAAGAGATGCTGAGGGCAGTCTAAAGCAGAAGATTAAGATGATGAAGCAAGCTGCCTCCATTCAGCTGCAGTTCCAGCACTGACTTCCAGTAGGCACACATTCATCAATCATGTAAGAGCTAAAAATTATAATTATAAAGGGGAAAGTTCAGGTTTGCCAGTATGTCAAAGTAACAGAGGAGAGACAGGAGAGAAATGTAAGCTGCCTACATCTCTCAAAAGCAAAGGCAGCTCTCACTGATGTCAAGGGGAGTAGCTTGCACATATCTGAGGGCAGAATATGCCCAGGAATCATCCTCTGAGACTGTCAGCTAAGCACCTTTCAAAAGCATTAAGTACACATGCTAAGATGTATCCCTAGCTGCATGAAGCCACTTAGCAAGAACCAAGTGACAGACCTTGGGAATTCTTTGCAAGATCAAAATCAAGGCGACCACACCTTCATTTTTTTTTCCCATTGGATATGAATCCAACAGTGAAAATCACTTCCAAAGTACTTAAATGGAGAGAGTTGAATTCTCAGGTCCGTGTTCGTGTAAAGGGCTGTTTCTTCTTTTTGCTTCTTGATATGTCCATGTCCATCTTTTTTTTCTAAGTGTTTTCATTGATTTCCTTTTCATTTTATGCACAAACTGAACACAGTTAATCAGTAGGTACAAAATGCATCCTGCAACATTGCCAGTAGCCTAACATAAGGGATTCAATTGCTGAATTGTCGTAAGATTAGGCGTAAGCCACAGTATAAGCTTCATTGATCCAAGCACAGCAAGATATCCATTCAATAGCATGTGTTTTAGCAAGGTTTTCTACTCGTAAAGACTTCCTCCAAATTAGGGTTCATCCGATATGTGCTATAAACAGAGCGGATCAAATCTTGCTTCAGTTTAAAAAAACACCTTACTCTTTAGGAGCAGGGTATATTGTGTAAGCAAAGAGACACACATGTAATGAAGTTAGCTTTCAGGAGAGCCGTAGCTGTGAAGCTGCACGTTTAATAGAAACTGTTCTTCCTGACAAGGTGCCTCCAAAAAGCCAAAGGATGAAAGCACAGATGATATGCTCAATGTTCATAAAGCCATAGGTTCAGTAAAGCTGCTGTTGTTACCAGCTAAGCTGGTAACCAGCTAAGCATCTGCAATGAAGAGGTTATAGAAGGGTGCCTGGCTCTTGTTATTCCGCAGTTCCATTGCTGTAGCATCCGAAAATCTCAGACTGCAATGTGTCCTCTAGCCCTGCCCTGCAGTGGGGCAATGCTTCTACCGTGCCATGCATAGGGGGGCTTAGTAAGCAGGAGCCAAAGGACTCTTCCAGGCCTCACAGCTTACTCTGTGACCCTGGCTGTCCTTCCTCTCAGCCATGGTCTCCACCTGTTGAGAAGAACATGAGATTTCAGTGGGAAATAGGGTATAATACCACAAGAGATAAATAGTGTTGGATTCCAGATTATGCTGGGGGGAAAGCAGGGCTCTGGGACAGGCTGATTAGCTTTGGTCTGGAGCAGAGGCAGTTGCCAATACATGATTAATTTGGAGCAGACCACTGGTGGCATTTTATGGGTCTCTCTGTCATCAAGATTGGCAGAAACCCAAATGGCAGAGGTGATCTAAATGCATCCAAGGGTTTGTGTTTCTGCTTGCAGTGTCCATCACCCAGCAGAAGGCATGCAGTGACATGGCTATGATCAGACCCCGGCTTTATAGCCACACCAAATGAAGTGGGCATGCTGACACCAAAGGAAGAAGCTGAATGAATTTCAAAATTATATACATCTAACAGGAAAATAATGACTTTATATCACCCAAGGCTGTTTTTAATTTAGAAGATTTTCTTTCTTTGGATTTTCCCCAAATCGTAAGTCTTATCTGGTTCTAAATACCTAAATGTAGAAATTCTGTTTTAGTTCTTCATCTTAAAATCTTAATGCACAGCATGCAGACTTTGGCATGAGAAAGGACTGACAGCATAATGATTTTACAAATATGTGAGGCTTAAAATTACCACCAGTATGCTTTTATTCACTGGATGCTGCTCTTGAGAGTAAACTTGAATACTGGTAAACATATTCCTGAATACAGTCTCAGTTGGTACATATACCTTATCATCTTTCCGCACAGATTAAGAAAGCCCTTTATTATATAAATGTCCCCATTTTTTCCAATTGGGAACTGATAGCTTATGTATACTTAATTGTTGGTGTTGCTTGAGGAATGAGTCATCCTTATTTCCACTGAGAATTTCCTTGAACTGCTTTAATTTCATGTAGGGAGCTGTATTATTTTGCTTAATTATATAAAGATTCCAGATCACGAAGATTTTATGTTATTAACACAAACGTCAAATGATTTAAGCAAGTTCCTAGAATATGTAAGTGGGGAAATCAAAACAAGTGCCTTAGAGGAACTGCTGCTTAAGTTCTGAAAGGGTGGGCAAACAAAAGAAATTAGTAAGTCAAGTATTTAACTCACATAGAAGTAATAAACAGAAAGGCAAAGATACCTTCCTTTGAAGGTGAAACCTCCAGTGGCTAATGTTTCACCTTCTTTTATTTAGCCTAAAACACCCACCCTGCAAAAAACATAAACAGATCTTTAAATTTATGAGCTGGAGAAGTCTACCCACATGAGCTTTTGCAGGATCAAGACCTGAGAGAATGATTTCTGTTCATAAAGCACTTTTAAAGTTTTATGTGCCAAATTTTGAGAACAATCTATTTTCACCAACCCACTCTGACCTTATTTGCTCAGCAGGCACTATTTCTAGAGCTGCCAGGAACTTCAACATGACCATACATTTTGCTGTCGACTCTTGAGGAGATAAGGCTAGTGTTTTCAAATGCTTTATGCACTTATTCAGCTAGTTGAGTGGTTCCTTGTGGACATGCTGGGTATGGGATTTTTTAGTGAATGCAGATTCAGGGAGGCCCTGCATAGGTCTATTTATGCCATGATTACAGTCCAGGGACAAATTTCCTTTGAATGCAAAGCATGACTTGCACAGAGTCAAAAAGGGGAAAAATGGCCTTTTATAGAGACAAACAGATGAAGAGCTCAGCTAAGAGGGAGCCTGATTCCTCCTCCCTATCCTCTCTCCAGGAGAAGCAGGTGGCTTTTGTCACAGTGGAAATCAATCAGGCTGTTCCCTGCTCCCATCTAGTCACTGTGTGTGAAATAAACCCTATTTCTAGGGTTTAAGTGGGACACAGGGGAAACCATAGTTTGCTGCACCTTATGGATAATACACAGGATTGTAATCTAGTGCAAGACCTGGATTTAAGGGAAAGTTCATAAATATGTGTTTGCCCAAAACTTCCTCTTTTTCTAGGGGCTCCAATAATATGAGACAAAGACACTGACCTTGCACCTGCTAAGCTTTACCAAAAGAACTTAAATATATCAGTTGTGCTTTACCTCAGTATCGTTGCTCTCCATAGCAGAAATAGTTATTAAATATTACATTCCACTTCATGATTGAAAAGAATAAGAGGTGATTAGTTCCACAAATGGTAATAGGGCTTCCAGGAATGTGCCTTTCTCCATCACTGTTTTCTACTCTTTGTCTCCCTAAAGACCCACTCTCTGCACAAGTTGGTAGATGAATGGACAGCTTTGTTGAGTAAGACTGACAGTATCTGGTTTGAAATTCAGCTAGTTATTAAATATAATAGCTTTTTTGTGCTTCTTAAAAGAAAAATTTCTTAAAACCCAACTCTGTTGCCCAGGGAAATTGTGAATTCTCCATCGCTGGCGATGTTCAAGGCCAGGTTGGACATAACCTTGGGTGACGTGGTTCAGTGGGAGGTGTCCCTGCACATGGCAGGGGTGTTGGAACTAGATGATCTTAAGGTCCTTTCCAACCCCAACTATTCTATGATTCTATGATAAGCATAGTAATTTCTTTCAGCTTTTACACCCATGGCCTTGAAATTATCTTCTGTAGCAATTAGACTTTCAACAGGCTCATTTACTCTTTCGAAAATTCTCAGAGATTTCAACCTTTGCTTTGGTTATTCCCTAATGCACAGCCTGCAGAATCATTTCAATCCATCCAAAATCTTCCATGAGCACTACCCAAGCCTGTGGTAAAATGAAATATCATGCTAATAAATAATAATATTCAGTTCTTGCAGTTTCCTTTACATGTATCTCAGATGCTGCATAAATACTTAAGTTTGCGCATGCAGTTATGGGGTTATTTCTACAAGTATTCACTACAGGACTCAGGACAGTTCTGGGACATACTGGCAATTGCCACCACATATCTATGATACATCTGATTTTGGGAACATCCTTTGCAGGCCCTGATTCCTATGTTATGGATGAATCCTGATTGTACCTGTGAAATTTTACAGGCTCAGGCAGATCCTCTGCAGTGCCCACCCATCCAAATCCCTACTTTGGCAGCTCAGATACCCAGAGGGGCCTCTGTTAGCCCAGTTTCAGTTAGCTGAAATAACTGCAGGAAAGCATAAAACATTTCTAACAGAATCAAACCATTCATGTGTTACAAGTAAAATTATCTCCCATTGGTTTATCCTACAGAAAGTGGGAGAGTTTGGGATACCATTAAAAACAGCACAGAGGATTAGCTAATCTCTGTTTCCAATTCCTGGTGATCTCATTCACTAGCCCAAATGAATTTAAATATTTTAAAACCTGATTTTAAAGTCATATAAAATATTTATAAACTGTAATTACAAATGACAGTGAAAAGCAGAGTTGATTAGTGCAGACAAAAGTATCAACAGACTGAATTGGGGAGCAAACACCTCCTCTGGGGTTGTGTAGCTTGCTGAAATATTTAAATTGAAAACCCAGAAGCTTTTCCCTCGTAGCTCCTGGGAACAGACTTTTTCCCAGGTGTATCCTCCTATGTGGATTGTGCATTAATAGGTAAGTAGCTCACCAGAAGGTGCTATGCTAGAAATCTAAATATGGTTACAATGTCTCTGCAGGGCAGGACAAAAGAAGTTCTGGGAGGATGTGGAGCTGTCGCCTCCTGCCAGTGTAATCACTATCTTGTGGCTCAGGGCTGAAAGCAGACATGATACGGGGAGCGACTTGTGGCCTGATGGCTTGGTGCACTTTGTGCCTCAGTGTGGATAGGAATTGGAAGCATCTTTCTTAGTTAAGGTTAAGATATATGCAGGAGGAAAAAGAGGGCAATATTGGTCTCTGCATTCCTCAGCTGGGGAGTAGAGATATTTTTAAATGGAGAGTTAATATGTAGGAATCACTGCTTACAGCTTGCCTAAAGAGAATCTACCTCTCAATGTAAGTAACTGAGCAAGAAAAACATGGTGTTTGCTCTGTCTTTGGTGTATTGCTGGATGGAACTTAACAAAACTATGATGGATTGGTAGCAAATGCCATGAACTCTCAAAATTAAAAAGCGTCATTCAGAAAAACTGAGATCAAACTCCAAACATCACCAGATACCTAGGATAATTCCTTTGTGAAATGGACATCTGTTGCTGGTGTGTGAAGCTGAAGTAATGCTACTGAGACACTGCTGGAGGGCCAATTCAAAACTGACTACTGGAAACTTGTCCCATAATGGTGGGAATAGGGGAAAAACTCTCATCAGCAAGTAGCTGTCCAAACATTGCACAATACACACCATTATAAGAACATGGAAAAGAGGAATGTCTTATTGGATATATAAACAATGCAGACAGGCACAAACACATAGGCTGTGTGAGCTGAGATAGACTGCCTTTGGGGGCAAAATAAGAGTTATCTGCAAAAAGAAGAGGACTGTGGATTATAAACTAAGATGATACTCCATAAATACAGTAAGAGTAGTTTATCTGCAAGAGGATTCAAAGACCAAAGAGAATTTCCTATGCTTAGATCAATGTATTCCTGAAATTCTGCAACTTAACTGTGGCTTCCCTCAGTGTGCAAATGGAAAGCAGAGACTTGATTTATTTATCAACAAATCCACAGCATAATTGAACATACAAAAAAAATAGTGCCTGAGGATAGCTGAAGCAGTATTAAACTACCCCCCAATGTTTGCTGAATCTGCCACTTTTGTCCCTGCAAATTTCACTGTGTCAGGACACCACTGTGTGGGGAATGGGTTCTCTCAGTGAGGGCCAGGAATCTGTTAGGCACTCTCTTGATTTTCCCTGTTCCTACCTTTACATATCCGGAGAACTCCTTTCTTAGAATCAAGTCATAGACTGTGTCATGTTGGAAAAGAACATAGAAATGCTGGCCATGGTGTTCAGGGAAACCCCTTTATGTCCTCCTTTCAGCTCCAACCAAGTTCTTGTTCATGCATCTCACAGGGAGAGCCTTTCCTGGACTCTCCCCAGACCCTCTGCAGAAGTAGAGACAAGAAAAAACAAAAAGAGAGTTTCCCAGCTTAGAGAATAGGTAGCAGAATAGTTGTTGCTTATTCCGCAATTCGTCTTCCCCACCTTCAGCATCTCTACTTTGTCTAAGTCCTATCCCTCTGTTAAAACAGAGCTGAATCTGGAATCATCAGCATCGTCAAAAAGACACTGACTTGTACTTTTTTCTGATCTTTGAAATGAATGATCCACATTCCCAAGGTTTTTTTTTTTTGTTGTTGTTTTGTTGTTGTTACTGGTTTTATAGTTGTTTTAAATTAAAATTAGGGTATACCTGCACCTACAAAGCTATGCAGCTACAGCATTTCAGGAGCTGAGGAAGGTAGGACTGGCAAACCCACCTTTGCCGAGATATGTGCATCTAGTATACCCAGCAAGGTTGACAGCTGTTTTATCCCATCTATTCTTTAAAACCCTGTCCTGCGTTCAGCAGTAGCAGTCATTTTTCTCCTTCCTGGTAGCTGGTGCAGTACTGTGTTTTTGACTTTAGCCTCAGAACAATGCTGGTAACACCAATGTTTTGAATTGTTGCTAAGCAATGCTTTGATCATAGACTTTCAGTCTCATGCTCTGCCAGGAAGGAGGGGCATGGGAAGCAAGGAGGAGGCAGAAACACCTGACTCAAACTAGCCAAAGAAGTATAGAATCATAGAATCATAGAATAGTTAGGGTTGGAAAGGACCTTAAGATCATCTAGTTCCAACCCCCCTGC
>JASSUY010016032.1:0-15185 GCA_032466535.1 Forpus xanthops | reverse complement strand
TTAATTGTTTTTCCCCCCCCCCCCCCCCCATTTTTAATCCACATCCCTGCCCTGTACCTGCCCTTATAATCCTCTAGCATGTGCTGGTGACATCACATGGCCATCAGTTCCAAGCTCCATCCCTGTGACTGTCATTAACTGTTGCAAGCAAATGAAAAATGACTGGGAGACTCGGTGGCACCCACCAGTGACCTTGGGTATTATTAGAATGACCTCGCTTTGGCTTGACCATAAAAAAAAAAAACAGAAAAACCTTTCTTGATATCATCGCAAGGGACTGGGGCTGAACTGAGGCTGTTTGAGGCGAGGAGCAGGGAAAGGAGTGGAGGAAGCCATTAAAGAAAGCAAAGTAAATGTTATGCAAAGATACAGTGGCCATAAATACTTGATCAGAGGCACAGCCCCGTCACCCAGCCCCACAGCATGACCCCTTGCCAGAACACAGCTGGCAGTGCTGCAGTTACAGTGCACCTTGTCACGTGTAGTTTAAACCCAAGTCCTGTTTGTTATTTGTTTGCTTTGTCTTTACAAAGATGTAACATCACAGGTAACCACTTCTGGGCTCGTTGGCTTCTCACACCTTATGTCCTGGTGTGCTGCTCCAGTGCAACACACCTCTGTCAATACAGGAGGCACCAGGCAGGATGCATATATTTTTGTGTAGTATAACACACGGAAACGCTGTCTGTCTGCACACACCCATTCCATGTGCAAATGCACACACATATACATACAACATATGTTTATAAACGTACATATGTATATAAACACATACACACATACAGCACATATTTACAGATGTTCATATTCTGCATTGTTCTCAATGTATATGAATACGGATATAAAAAGAGCACATGTTCATCACACGTGTCTTATGTTGCCTTCCATATAATATATAATAGCATATAGCAGTGGCAAGTCTTCCTAATGATATTACTAATAGAAACAGAAATAGTAATAAAGAATAAAAATACAAGTAAGAAATAATAATAATAAGACTAAGACTATAAGACTAAGAATAATGTGCACAGCTGGGCTGGGCCATGGGGACGTGAGGATGCTCTCCTCTTAAAGCCCTCCCTGACATGGACCTGGGTGCTCCGCTGGGGCAAGGGCTGCCCAGGACGTTCAGCACTGGGACCCTCAGCCTTGGTCCCAGTGTGGTGCTGGTGTACCCCGAAAGTTTGCAATGCAGACCCGGGAATCCTGCGAGGGGAGGGCCCAGGCGGGACACGGGGGTCTGGCTGCCCTCCGGGTGCCTCGCTGTGCAATGGTTAAAGCTCTGGAGGCAGACAAAAGCGATCATCCTCCCATAGTCCTGCCTTACTTCTCTATTGTCGGCTGGAAATGGATCCGGTGCCCTCTGGACTTTAAACTCCAGACGAAAAGGGCACTTTTTTTACAGGTTATGACAAGTTGCAGAGAGACTCAAGGAGAAATAGCGAGTGGAATCAAGGCGGGGGGGCCGAGGGGGAGAGGGAAGAGAGGAAGGGAGGGACGCTCCAGATGTTTGGAGGAGAACGCGCTGATGGCTTCAGATGACCGGTGTGAGCAGAAACCCCGACGGACAGCTGCCGTCGGGCCGCGCATCCTGCGCCGGGGGCTGCGCAGAGTGGGGCGCCTGCCCGACGGAGCCCAGGTACCGACGTCACCTCCTCCTCGGAAAACAAGGATCAGACAGCACCAGACCTCCTTTTTCTGCTATCAAATGGGGGATGTCTGAATGTTCAGAGAGCTCTCCTGCTTTGCGTGGCTCAACATGAGCTGTGTGTGACTGAGGCGGGAGGAACCACCTGCAACCGAGCTCCCCCCCGCCCAAATCCAATCAGGCTCCTCACCCAAGTCCTCCATCTCTTCCCTCTTTAGGGCCCTGGGAGCATCTCCACCGGCCTGCAGAGACGGGCTGACACCCAGCCGCTCCCGCCTCTTAGCCCTTGGACCCGTCACGTCGTTAGAAGGATGCCAAGGACTTTATGGAGTCTGTCAAGCACTCAGTACTTCTGTCTTTAGTGGCATCCTCATAGACAAACTTCGCAGGTGTTAAAAAAAAAAGAAAAAAAAAAAAAAGAAAAAAAAAGAAATATGCCGGAAAAGAATAATAATACTAATAAAACCCCAACAAGCTTAACAGCTGCTCAGGGACACTGTAAACCATCTGATTTTGCAGGATAGGGCTACCATCCTAATTCTCCCTGGCAGCTTTTCAAGTGTGTTTCATTTCTGGTTGCCAATGGAGGACGGCTCTGTCTCTCCCTTCCAGCCCTGCTCGGTGCCTGCCGGGTGTCTCTGGGAGAGGTTTGGCACTGGGAAAATAAACTCACATCTCGGGAGCCGGGAGTGGGGGGGGGGAAGAGTCGTGTCTACGAAAATAAAGAAGTTTTGAAGTGTCAGAGTGTAAATTTAAGAGATTCAGCCTGAGTAATGTTATGCCTTATGGCAGGTGAACGTTGCCCGGGAGCCCTTCACCCTACTCAGGGTGGAGAGAACGCGACAGTACAAAGATACTATGAGGACATGAGTGTACCCACGCATGACCTCTGTGCCAGTTTGACACCCCTGCGCAAGCCATGAGGCACACGGTGTTTCATCGGGAGAACGGGAGGCAGATGCACTGGCACAAATCACAGCACACAGCATCTCTGCGTCTCTTTGCCCTTCCGGTGCTGCCTTCGCAGCCAGCCTCTGGAGCCTGCTATTTCTCTTTGGCTCTTGGGTCTTATTTATTTTTGTAGTGTTGATACCTCAGTAACATGAGGGGTTTCCTCCCAAGTTAAGACCAAACCCCAACGAAATCTCAGAGCAATCTGCACCGTGAACCGGAGCTGCCTGTTTCTGGAAACGCTGCTTGCAGGAAGGGTGAAAGTCATGAGCCTCTAACCAAAACTGTAACATGCCCTGGCCGGTATCACAAGGGCAAACATCCCATGGGCCTCAGGGTTTGCTCTTATCCTTGCTTACACTGATAAGTCCTTTTACTAAATCCTCTAAAGTTGCTTGCTCTTCGTTTCATGTATAAAGTTACCGAAATCTGACAGATAAGACAGATTTACTGTTTCTGGATAAGACACATAAGAGACTACACTGCAAAAAGATCAGTTAAAACGTGTTGCTGCTTCAATGAAAGACTGTTGAAAAAATAAAAAAGGTTTACTTTAAACCATACCATGAGGAAAATCGTAATATAGTAAGGGGAGAAAAGAGGCAGCTCCCGGGCGGATAAAGACATTCTTTGCTCTGCTGTCACCCGCGTTTGCACCTGGTTCAGCTCAGGGTGACGCTTCTCCTTTTCTTGTATTTTATGTTAAAATGCAGCGGATGCCTTCACAGGTACATGCCATTATTCCGCTCCCACACTAGAGGAGAGGGTTGGGGGAGAGTGTGGCTGAAGTATGCGGTAAGGACGGGGCGAGAAAACTAGGAAATCCTGGAAGTCTTTCTAAGGGTGATTTGAACAAACCAAATTAGCAGGGACTCCCGGGACTATAACGGACCATTTCTGTACTCTTTTCGGGGACCTGTGGCATGTAAGGAAGGGCAATACATTTCGAAAGGCCCAAGTGCTTGCATCTTCCACTTTAGCGACGAGTTCTTCCTGGTATTTCGTAGCGCTTTGAAGGGACACAGCCCAGCCCCAGCTTCCCGATAAATCCCAGCTTCCCTTTGGTTACCCGAAATTGTTGAAATTTGAGCTACGGAGCCCCGAAACTTTTAGAAACGTAAACAGAAAACTATCCCGTGAGAAAGAGCGGAGTGAATCAGGGAGCGATATCACACTGAGCTGGTTAAAATAACGTCAACTAAAAATACAGTCTGGGATCTCGCTGAGGTGTATTTGTACATTGTCTTTTATGGTAGTAAAAGAGGCAAACGGACGATTAGCAGCTTTAAAGGTAAACCTGAGAGGGGAAGGGGGAAGAGGAAAGCCAGGTGGGAACACGTCTGATGGGAAAAGAGCTTCCCTTTAGAAAGTCGCTGGGAGATGGGGAACAGATGGCAATCCAGGAGCTAGGCAGCGGGATTTGCCCCTTTTCTAGAGGAAGGAGGGTATCGCTCTTCCCTGGGTCCCCAGGATAATAAACTCAAGTGTCTGTCTGTCGCAGCCCTGCCCATCTTCTTTAGCCAACTTGACAAAGTGGAAGAAATATGACATGTGAATTATTAAAGAGGAGGCAGTTGACTCCTAACCTCTGCTGCTTTTTCTCAGAACCCATTACCTGAGAATTTATCTTGCAGGAATTACAGTGTCTGAAAGCTTCTGGAGGAGCAGCGAGGAGGGAGGGGGGCGTTTGAAGAAGAGGTTTGAAGGAATACCGCTGAAAAGCACCGGGTTTCACCTCAGCGTTTGCACCACTCAAGAGGTGGATAACGTGTTAGAGAAAACAAGGCGCTCCTCCTCAGAAGTGGATCAGTTCGCCACGGGGAGCCGGGAAATAAAACCCGGGCTGCATTTAAAACGTCTATCACCACTTAAATAAATTTAAAAAGTAGAAAGGGGGAAATGGAGAGCTTTTCCGTGGTTAAAGTTGGTCCCTTAGCCCCGGTATTCAAGTTAATGGGGACACGATCAATAATCCCCTCCTCGCCCTGGCTGAAGCAGGAGCGGGTCGGGCTCAGCCCCATCACCCCCAGGCAGGATTTACCTCCTGCCAGGGATGCACAGCCCGGAGCCCTGGGGGAAAAGGCTCAAACTCTGAGAGCAGGCTTCAAAGTTCAGAGGATCCACCATAATCATCCCTACAAAAGTGTCGCAGGGAGGGAACTCCGTGGCCGAGCAACGCGGGGCTGTTTTTTCCCAGCAACTTGTAGCAAAGGGGCATATTGAATGGCACGGACATTTAGTTTGCTTTTTACCCCTCCTTTTTTATTTATTTTATTTAATGTATTTATTTATTGGTCATGTAGAAAGGGAGAAAAAAACACTCGGGAAGAGAGGAGCGTGTGTGATTTTTTTCAAGTCCTTTGGGCATAGATTTGTATCTACCGCTGCCAAGCTGAAGGTAATAATTGAATCTCTCCCAAATCTTGGTGATAGAGCAGTCAGAAATGACTCCATCTGACAGCAGAGCCATGAGGCAAGTGATGGATACTATTGTCCAAGCCTGACCCTCCATTAACACCACCTATCAGCATCTGTATTCTGTCACCAATTCCCATGCCGGAGCCAAGAGGGGTGACTCTAATATTCTGAGCACATTGAAGGCTTCCATGCTGAGTTCAACCCTGCATCAACTAAATGGGTGGAGAGGATGACCTAAACCTTGCTCTCTCTATCTCCACTCGCCTTATTACCCCTCTCCAATCCCATTGTTTTGCAGGTGCCTGCAATTTGCTCCTTATCTCCTCACTGTTTATGAGGGCTCCTTTTTATTAATACAAAGGGAGAAATGTTATTAATATTAATTAACAAAATAAAAAATGAAGCAGTTTTGGGAATCCACCAAATGAATAATCTCATCCCCTAATTGGAGATGAAGTGGGGGGGGAGGAAGGAGGTGTAAGAGAAACAGATGACCTACTGGGTGACAGGCACAGGTTGGAAGGGTGACATTTTATTGTAAGCCTCCTTATGAAAAGAAGAAAAGGAAAGGACCAGTCAATTTAATGCAGGGACCAAGAGTGCAAGAGTGTTGCTAAGAGACAGAGATGCTGCTAAAGTTCTGTGAGAAGCTGTACCCTGACCTTATGCAAATGGAGGCTTCCAACTCTTTGTGGAAAGGCTGCAAATTCCACCCACTGTGTCACCAATACCTGGCATCGAGCCTTTTATTCAAATGTTCTCTAAAAACACACACGCAGAGGATGTGACAAAGCATGACACATTTAGGGCTGGAAGGGGGGAGCGCAAGGGGGAGCGGGGCAGGGGGAAGGACGGATCTCATGGTGGAAATGTCACCCATCCATACCTCCTAGAGGCTGTCATCCCCCTGAGCTGAGCGGCGAGCCTCAGGATTCCTAAATTACCTTAATCCAGATCTATTAAGAGTCATAAATAACCTCTACACCTCGTGCCTGGGGGAAGCTTTGGGAAAACCGAGGAGCCACCACGATCTGCTGGCGAGCAGACAGAGCTTTACCCACATCTGCAGCGCCTCTGGCTGCCCAGGGACTTCCCTCCGGCTTTGATTTCTCCCCGTGGCCAGAATACAGCAGGGAAAAAAATCAACCCTAGGCACAGCTTAGCCAGGGCCCAGACCTAGAGGAAACCGTTCAATCTGGCAGAGCAGGGAGGTGAAACGCTCCCAGGGAAGTTCAAACACAACCTTCACCGAAGATCCAAGGTGAAGAGAGTGACTCTCCAGCGGCTTTTACTTACTGCAATCAGCAGAAAGTAAATACCCCTGCAGATCAATACAACCCAGCTCCTGACGGAAAACAAGAGGGGGTTCAAAAAGGAATCTGAGTTGCAGAGTGGCACCAGAGTAATTACAGATTTCTCTTTGGGGAAAAAAATGTATAAAAATCCAACTTTCTTCCTAATATCTTAAATACCTGCTGGTTCTTGTATGGCGAGCCCATTCCAGCCAGTGCTGCACCCCGGCTGCTCCCCAAACTTTCCTCCTTCCTATTCCTGCACTTTGCTCACACATAAATGGTAAATTCGCGTTTTCCCAAGAATGCGCAGGTTTGCGATGCATCGAAAGGAAGGGCTGCTTATGTTCCGAATTATAAAAATACAATAAAAATAGAGCAGAATAATCCCGGGTAACTCTCCCAAATGAAGTGCAGTAAGTGCTGCAGGAGAGGGTCTAAGTTTGCACCAGTTAAATTCAATACTTTTGTCGGTTCTCTTTAATTTCAGTTGGTCCTTGGGACACTTTTGGGACTCTTGCGGCCAGTTTTCCTTCCGCAGGAGAGAAGATTTCCCTGTCTGCCCTGAGCACCAGCTGATAACTGACTCAGTTGATGTCTGCGAAGTAAGTTGATGCCCGATTACTCCTCTTTTAGACCCACAGGCTTTGCTTGTGCGTCAAAGTCCAGCTGGGGGAAGCAGTCAAAATAGCTACAACTCCTCTATCCCCACTAGACCCACCTGATCCCCCCTCCCCTGGCCCCATCCCTTTGCGGGGAAAAGCTGCTTTGGGCATCTCTCGTCCTCAGGATGCCTCAGACCAGACGGAAAACGTGACCCTTCCAAACCAAACGGCTCCAGCCCGTGGATGGAGGTCGCGTTGCGGGGGATACGCTGCTCCCTACGATGTCACCCGAGCTCCGGGGCTGCTCCCCGCGCAACCCCCGCCCTAACCCCGGTTGCGGGTGCTCCGGTTCAGGTGGGCACAGTAAATGAATTTACCCGTGCAGATTGCCCAGTATATCTATTTTTTTTTAATAGTAAGACTTTTCATAATGTGCACAATACTATTAATATTTCATATTAGCAGTGTGTCTATGGTGAACTTTGTAATGGGAAATTCAATCGCAGCTGTAAATATTAATGGAATATGAAATCAAGCCACAGCTTCCATGTAGCACTGACAGTAAAACGGAGTGAACATGTGGTGGCCCTGGGGCAAGATAGGCCTTTCCTCTTGTCTCTCTCGCTTTATTACATTAGCCCCAGCCTCTTCTTACAGTTCTGGGCTCAGAAGCTGAAGTTCACAGGTCAGCCATGACAAATGTCCCTACGTCTAGCCAAACAAGACCCCCTGGCCTTGCCATTACATCTGCCCAACAAGCCCCTGGAGAGTGCTTAAGGGTGTCTGATGCAGGTAAAGAGCTCTTTAGAGCAACTTTCCAAACCTATTAGCGCACCAGAGGAGCCCGCAGCCCTTCCAGGGCTGACTGCCGAGCACACCCCACCTCGAGGGGCACCGGACCGAACCCTCTCCCGTGCCCCGCGTCCACGCGTGGCTGCAGTGTCCCGAGCGGCGCTTTCCTGGAGCTTCCTTTCTGCTTCCCTCCCTTCCCGGTGCGCCCCGACGGCTCCCGCGGCTCTCGGAGCATCCCACTCCGAGGTGGGAGTTGCGGGTGATGATCGCCTTTTCAGCCCATCAGTGCCTGCGTTGGGATTAGCACAGGAACGACACCCTCCCGGGCTCTATTCCAGTCTCCCCACCTTCTTTCCCCTATTTCCAGAACTTTTTCTTGTATAAACATCACTTCCAAGCGCTGCCTTTTTTACAGTGGGCATTAATCTTCATTTGTTAGGGGAAAGCTTGTCAGAATTTCCTCCTGCCTTTCCCCTAAGAGGTTTTGGCTGCCCGGTGATTTATGCCTTCTCTCCCCTGGCTCGGGACTGGCTTCTCCCCTGTCTGGAGGAGCTCTGGGCAGGCGGGAGCAGAGCTTGGTGCCCAGGAGGAGGCGTTGAACCCCGCACCTCTGCCCGCATCATGAGAAGGGCAGAGCCGGGTAGAGCCGGGCCTGCCCCAGGCTATCAGTGGCACAAGGCACCGTGATGGTAGTTAAAAAGAAAAGGGCGTGTTTAGGTGAGTGGGAAGAAGGTAACGAATGGGCTAGAATCCCAAAGCATACTTGAGCGACAGCCCTTTTTATCTCACTAGGCAAAACTACTTCCACTCTCCTTTACCTGAGACGGGGCAAACTCATAGCACCCCGCAATAGCCCTACTCCTTCCTGCCGGCCACCCCCTAAAGAAATCCAATCAACCCCCCCCCATCAGCCGCTGCCATCAACTTTTTGTTTCGACAAATATCCGGGAGAACTGATTTCTTTCAGGAGCATCTCATCTTTTATTACTATTTCTCTGACAACCTCTATTAACAATAAAGTCCCCCCCGTCCGTCCTGCTTCTTCAGCAGCTCAAATTGATCATCAGCAGCGATAAATGCCGAACTGGGAGGGAAGAGCCCCGGGTGCTTCCTCCTTGGAGGTGCTAGTCCTTAATTGCACGCCAAGAAGAAACAGTTCTCGGGAGCCTTTCAGCCCCCCGGGTTGTGAAATCCTGAATGAAAAGGAAATAAACCCTAATGCGCAGCCTGGAATCGGCTCCGGCCACTTCTGCGCCGACTTGTTCTTTTAACAGCTTCTGTAGTTTTCCAGCATCGTGGCTCACGTACTTTGTACAGTGTCTGTGGCTTCATTAAAAGCTTTCTATTATATCCCCCCAGGAAAACGCAACTGTCACCTCTCCTTTCCTTTTAAGAAGAGTTGCACTTTCAAAGAATATTCTTTTTTCTCCACTTTACTAAAAGAAATGACGCTGGATTCAGGTTTTGTAAGTGTTAAATAACTTTCCCAGCGTGTATTAAAGGAAGATTGTATTTTATCAACAGCTGATTGATGCGGCCATGTAATCCTCTCGGTTTGTCTATAGTATCATATTTATTTAACCTGCTGGGGGACTGTGTTCAGGGGCCGCTTGCTCCCGCTGGCAAGAGCACACACATTACACACTACCCCAGGTATTCTGATTGATTGTTCCCACCCCACAGCCTTTGGATCATAATTTAACACAGCAGGTCCTACAGCACAGGCGAGGTTTTCGGGAAATAGAAGGGTTTCTATGAACTAGCACAGCGCAGCTACTAGGCTTTCCTGAACTAAAAATGAGTGGAGAGGTGGAGGAGGGCTCACAGGATCGCTAGGTGAACGGTTGCACCAGCAAACGCCTTTAGCCTCCTAGTTCAATCCAAACCCTTTGTTTTTAACAAATTCTTCCTGCAAATGAGCATTTTCGAGGATTCTCGAAGCACCCGAGCCCAGCACCTGCAGCCACGGCCAATTCTTAATAGCGGCGGTCGGTCAGTTATATTCAAGCATATTTAAAATGCGGGAGAAAGCAGGCGGCAGTTTTCTCCTCACTTTCCGCAGATGAAACAGTTCAGAAAGTCTTTCAGCTGCCAGCTGCTGTTTGCCCCCAAGAGAGGACTTAAAAACAAAACACCCCCCCCCAAATCCCCTTAACCCCCCCACTCCACACCATCCCCGCCCTGCAAATTGTTTAACAAGCTCTGTGATGAATTCATTTGCTTAAGGAGCGCTGGTTCTCGGTGGCTGTTACCCACGGCAGGATGCTGATCCCTTCCCTGGGTAGCCCGTGAGCGGAGAGGGGCAGCTCCGGTGGGTTGGGGTCCGGGCTGCTCCCCAGTGCCGCACATTCTGGGCAGGTTTAATTAAGGTACTAGTATTAATTTTAGTTTTTGTGTTTGTTTTTTTTTTTTCGCTATGGGAAATGTTCCCCCCCCCAAATGCTCTTTAAAATAACAACTATTTATTATTATCACTTTTATTTTCCCCTCTTTGTCCGGGGCTGTGTCCAGGAGCAAATCCTCGCTCCCCGCACTCTGTTCTCTCTTTTCCTCTTTTTCCTGGGAGGGGAGAACTCATTCACTTTCCGAGCGCTGCAGGAGCCCCAAGCCCAGCCTGAGCCCCTGCTCTCGGTGGAGGCAGAGCCCGGCGGGGCGTGCTCCCTGCCCCGGGAGGTGCTTGGCCGGGCCGGTGCCTCGGGCGCAGCCTGGCACCCAGTGCTGTTTGCCCATGACTCAGGGCCAGGAGAGAGGTGCAGGGGCTCAGCAAGGTGAGGGAGATGGCAGAGGAGGTGCCAGGTAATAAATCGGCTCCAATCCCGCGGGCCAAAGGCTTATTGACAGATCACGTTAATCAGTAATTCTGTGGGTTTTTTTGATTTTTTTTTTTTTTTAAATTTTATTTTTATTCCTCTCGTTGTTCTTCCTGCTTTCTTTCTTTCTTTTTTTTTCCTGTTTTCCCTTTGTTTTTCTTTTTCTTTTATTTTTTTATTATTTTTTTCCTGGTGAGTGATGTGACAAATAGCTCCAGTCGCAGGGCTCATAACCCCTTGGTGTCTGAGACGTCCTCTCTGCTTTTCCACCCTCCCAGCACCCCTAGGAAGCCCCCCCGAGGGAGGCGGGCTTGCTTGCCTCGGCGTTTCCTAGGGCATTTCTCCTTTCCAGCTTCTTTTTGCAGGGGAAGGATCCTGTCATTTAGGGCCACCTGCGGTGATACCCTTGCAGCTGGCTGGGAAAGGTGATTTTATGGTGCAAACGCCTCTTTTGGAGGAGGGGACGGTGCGAGCTTTTACTCTGCACCAGGGACTTCCCACATTTACCTGTTCTGTTGACAAAATAAAGTAAATCCCCCTTAAAAACGTGATTCCTAGGCTCTGTGAGAATGAAGCATATATGTTTTTAGGGCTTGTTAGTGCCAGGTCATATTGACTGATTCCTGAATAGTTGCCATTGTACCGCGCTTGCAAAAGAAACCCGAGCAAACGCCGCCCTAGAAAGACTTGTGGTTTTCCTTCCTCAGTGGCTGCAGGCTCGCACCCAACCCTGCGCCCCCACCCCGCCTTTCCCCCCCTTCCTAATCTCTTCCTTTAAAATTTGTTTAGAAAAGGAGGAAAAAAAAAAAGAGATAATTCCTGGGGAGGGAGAAGGGATCAAGCAGCGAGGGGGGTTAATGCACTTCCTGGGCAGCCCCTTTGCCATCAGTAAGAGGGATGATGGAGCGCGGTCGGGTTTTCTCATCGCTTATCTCAGTGGGGCTCTACCTGCCCTGGGGGGTCAGGCTCCCCGACGGCGCCCTGTGGGGCTAGGAGCAGATCTCGCCTTTGGCTAGGGCCGATACCGGTACCTCCCGGTCCTTCTCGGCCCCTCCCGGGGAGTGCTGGGAGGAAAGCAACAACGTTTGTTCATTCCAAACCTCGGCAAACAGCTAAACTAGTTTACACAGTTGGTTTTGACGAACGAATAAATTGTTTTCTTTAAGTACACCGTCCTGAGCAAGCACACACTTTAAACTAGTTTTCCTATGAGACAGCTTTTTACTAGATTGCTTTTTCATTGCGTGGCTATCGAAATGAGATAATGACCAAAGAGATGGAACCTAATCAGCCTTTTAGTTGAGTTTAAAGAGTCTAGAGGTGGTTTAAAGGTAGCTTTGGTCATGTTTGCTGGCCAGCTGCGATGTTTGCACTACCACGTTATGATGGGGAGAGTAATGTGTTTGATAGATAAGGGAAAGAGGCTAGCCAAAAAGCAAGGTCAGGTGTGATAAGACTTGACACTTTTACTCATTTTTCACACACATGAAAGGAAACTTTAAAATATGAAGCAAAAAGGAGAACCTCGACATGCTAACATCTATCATAAACCCCAAACATTAACAAACCTCATTTCTTATTTAATTAGCCCAAAATCTTATCAGAGTTTGGAACATGTCATGCCATAAAAAAAAGTTCTATTTTATTAGCAACTCAATATGTTCTAAAAAGAAAACCTCACAGTTCATGGAATAATCACACAATTCTATTCTTCCTTTTACACATTTTGACTTTAAAAATAGTGAATAAAATAAGTTATAAGCTGAAGATAAGAGCCTGTGAGTATAATCAATAGTGAAGGGGAGGCACAGGGTTTTAATAGAGGGCAGAAATCCTGGAGAAGAAAAGAATTGTCACTCTGGAGTTAAAACGTCTGTAAAACAAAACCACCAGGTACCAATGAAGAACTATAAAGTGAAACGTAACCAAACAATCAATGGCAAAACTCTCATTAACTTAAATAAGACTTGCCGTGACTCGAATGGTATTTCAGAAATACTCATGTCCGGGAGCACAGATACATATTATTGATCCTGCATTCTATAAAAATGAATTGATTTTTGCTATATACGCAAGAATTCTATACCAGAACTTAGGATATTTTTCTTACAGAAAACGTTTCTGCCATCTTCAGTTGGAACCTAAGCTACACACTGAAGATCAATCCCTCGCCAACATGCACCTTACACAAGCAAATGATTTTGGTCTGCATTCAACAAAGTAATAGTAAGATAATACTTGCAGAGCCATCTAAAACCAGTTTTCAAAGGCAACTTAGGCTAGGTGCACAAAGGCACACACCTAAGTCCAAAATGTGGCTTCTCAAATTGCCTAAGCAGCTGCTGGTCAAAAGAAACCCAGATTGCAGGCACTACAGCTTTTCTCCCTGATGCCTGGTGAGTGCATAGAGTTTGCCTCTGGGCAGGTCTAGGGTTCTCTGTCCCTTGGCAGCGCTGAACAGCTTGGTGCTCACTGCTTTTTCACTGAGCTCTTCATAAACGAGGCCTTTCTGCTTGTCCAAGGGCTCTTATTGAGGAGGTTCTCAGGGGTTTAAAGGGGAAAATGAACTGGCAGAAAAAAAAAAAAAGGACTGAACTGCTGTCTTTTCCCTCCTGGAAGGTGTGATTTCCCTGCCCTTCTACCAGCCCTGAAGGGGTTAGTTAGACTAACCCTACAGGGATGGTGATCTATGTTCAAGGTCTGAGAGGACATAAGCTCCTGCTCCATCTCTGCTGGGATCTGAAGGAGAGAAAAGGGACACATTTTGAGCAATTCCTCCTGAAACGATTCCACTTTGCAGAAAAATTGGGCTAGAGGAAATGAGCAAGAATGAGCATGGCTCTGTATCTCAGTGGCTAGAGCAGGCACAGAAGTAGAGGAGGAAATGTAGTTCTTGTGTGAACATATTAACTCTGAAATCCCTTGCGGTGTCAGGCACCTAAAGCGTTGCTGCTGCAAATCCAACCCTGAAACTCCTCAGCTCCTGATGCTATTCCAGCCTCTGAAGGAAGGAAACTGGATGTTGAATGGTCCCTTGATTCCCACTCCATACTAGGCTCCAGGGTAGATCCTTGAGTATGGACTGGAAATTCACCTGGAGGAGCCTGATCTTGGTATCGCTTTCCTGCTGAGCCCAGTGTGTGGTGCTTGAGGTCCCTGTGCAAACAAGAACTCATGTCCCATGGTTGGTACTGTCACGCTAGCAGGGCCCTGTGCCAGCAAACAGCTCCTAATCAGGTGGGGCTCAAATACTTGCATTGTTCCCAGGACAAGTGCATTTGATATACTCTCACACGTACAAGCATAGGAGGCACTTGTACACACATATAAGGCTTATGAGATTTAGATAGCTACAGTGCTTTGGAAAATAAGTCTGACACACCTGGGTCATTCAGGTATTTTCAGAATACTACTCTTAAGCACCTGCTTAATTGATGGCACACGAGGGATTTGATAGAATTAATTGAGACATCTTGTGTCTAAAATAAAATGGGAGGTTCAGGGCTTTGCCCCACAGATATGCGATCACTCACCCTCTTGGAAGTCATACAATTCAACATGCTACTGAATCATGGCCAAGGCAATAAAAGTACAGAAAGCCTGCATGGGTTAAGAGGGCAAAAAGAAATCCGTCAAGCTTAACAAGAGTCCTGAAAATAATACAGCCCAGTATCCTGTGCAGAATCTGTCACTTCCAGTAAGGACTAGAGTAAGAATGACAAAGTCTTTTCCACATCACCATTGCAAGGGGCAGATTTCCATCTCTGGAGTGCCTCTCTACTCCTGAGTCCAACAGGGAAATGTCTAGTGGATGCAAACGTTCCTCAGAGTAATGGGCAGACAACTGTGGATCCAGTTGGATTACATTTCCATAAAAAAAATAAAGGAAACCTAGGTCTTCAGTAATGATTTTCTTCCTGTAGGGGCCACCTTGTGCACTTTTTTTTTTGGTCTCATTTTAATAATCTATATCAGTGAGTGTTGTTTTTTAGCTGATTTTAATGTCAACTGGGGATTAATGTGCATTAATTAAATTGACTGTATTTTCTTTAATGAGCACAAAAGGATTTTATGTTAATACTGATGATCCTAATAAGGATTCCATCTACTTATCTGTGTTTTCTCAACATCCTGAAATATTTTATTAGGAAACAATTAATTTAGTTACTATCACAGGGTAAAAACAAAAGCTACCAGGTACCTTCCAGCTGGGGCTGGCATTATCAAGCTATATGATGGTTAAGATGGAAGAACAGCATTTAGTTGTGGAACAGTTGATTGCAATGCAGTACTTTAAACTGAATTTATGCCTTTTTTTATTTCTTGTTCGGCATTGACTGACTCATTTTCTATATTGAAAACAGTATTAAATGGGTACCTGAGTAGCCTTAAAAGAGCTGCTGGAAGTGAAATCTGGGTTAGGGATCATACCCCTTTCCTCAGAGCTAACAAGAAGGAAACAGGATAAGCTGAGACCAGATGCTACAGAGAGATTCCACATAGGTAGACAGGTATCAATGTGTGACTCCCCTTTTTGTGGTTCAGGTTGATTCATTAGGGACCGTAGTGATAGGACAAGGGCTAATGGGTTGAAACTTAAACAGGGAAAGTTTAGATTGGATATAAGGAAGAAATTCTTTACTGTAAGGGTGGTGAGGCACTGGAATGG
>JASSUY010016029.1:0-50410 GCA_032466535.1 Forpus xanthops | reverse complement strand
TGGTGAGGCACTGGAATGGGTTGCCCAGGGAAGTTGTGAATGCTCCATCGCTGGCGGTGTTCAAGGCCGGGTTGGATGTAGCCTTGGGTGTCATGGTTTAGTGTGAGGTGTCCCTGCCCATAGCAAGGGGGTTGGAGCTAGATGATCTTAAGGTCCTTTCCAACCCTAACTATTCTATGATTCTATGAAAAGGAGTACTCTTTTCAGCCTGTGTGCATATATGACCTTTGTCACTGCTCCAATTTGATATCGTTGAAAAATGGCAAGGTAACACAATGGAGAAGATAGGCATCCAAGTGGCTATCTTCAGACCCTCATAGAAGTCCCCCCTGTGGAGAGTAAGGCATGGATCCCGTTTCTGGTTAGGAAACAAAATGATATATTATCTGAAGGTCCAGGGCTGATATAGGCTCTACTAAGCACCCGCGTGTATGAGTGGCTAATACAATTGGTTAGCTATCACCACCCATGTAGGTATCTTCACTTCTTCATTGGTTGATGTCTTGCTCACTGGTTTTCTTGATTGGATGCCTGCTTCTTCTTGTTCCCTCATTGGATATGGGCTCCTCACTTCTTTCTTCCTTTTTATCTTGCTTGCCTTTCCCTGCAATACTCCCGAATCTTTCCCAGCAACATTCCTCTGCTATCTCAAAGCTTTCCCAGCAGCTAGCCTAGGCCAGAAATCCTTTACAACAAGGTTCTTTACTCCCACACCCCCCTTTAGGAAGAGAAGTATCTTTTTTTTTTTTTTTTTTTTTGTTAGGCCTAATAAAGCCTAGGTATGCTTTCTACTTGGTTCTCCTTTGCCTCCACCATTCAGGAGGAAAGGACAGCACAGACACATCTGATGTCATCATGAAGATGTTCTCCTGCATCTACCACAGAAAAATGATGCCATGGCTACTAGCAGAAGCAATGATAGAACCCTGTGTACAAAAGCAATGATGTCTGGCATAGTTTTTAAGATTGTTTCCTTTTCTAAACATACATGAATGAAGAAATTAATAAGGACAACCATGTTCAATATGAAAAGGTTCAGGCATCTGTGAAAATAAAAGTTTAAAATTTTAATGTTAGAAAATAATGAAAATTTGAAGATCTTGCAACTGAACCTGCATACAGGTATTTAATAAGTCAAAGCATTCAAAAGTGACATGGCCTGCTGGAAAGTTTATGAGCTTCAGGCACCACCAGAGGGGCAGTAATAAGAACTAAAAGAACATCTGAAATGCTTTTCTTGCAGGCTTACATTGTGCTCTTTACCTTCCCTTCATCACTACACATTCTGAAATCTGCTAAACATCCCTCCCCACATGTCCTTTGGGAGAGACAGCTGGGAGCAGTAGACAGCTATCTTTGCCTTGGGGCAGCACCCGAGACTGCTACTTTCTCTGGAATGTAGCCCGGGGTTATGTCCTGGCTCTCCAGACTCCACCAATACTTTCCTCTACACAGGGTTGGTACTTTGAGGAAGGTACACAGCTGGGGTGAACTAAAGCTGAGGTAGACCACATAACCATGAAGACAACTGGCTTCCGGCAGCTGAGGAGGGGAGCTGGAGGGAATGCAACCCGAATGGCTGGTTTTGCCTAGAGTAATTCAGAACTGCCTGGTGTGGGTGTGTTCCCAGCCTATATCTGGGTAAGAGAAGATAGGAGTAAATTTTCCCTTTGCTCCTGCTCCTGCCCTCCTGCTCCTCCCTGCCCTCCTAAAAAAACTTGGTAGGAAAAAAACAAAGGTGTTTCAACCAGGAGAAAGCTGAATTAATTCTGATTGGGCACCACTGTTCGGCCTGGCCATGGGGAAAGTTTTTACACAAGATAGAAGGGAGAAGGCTCTTTCTGACCCTCCTCTGTCTTGGAAAACTTGTGTCACCCAACTATTCCGTCAAAAGCCAAACTTCAGGTCTCTGTTGTCGAGTTCTGTAAGCCTCTTTCCATCTCATTACATGGGATGCCAGCTGCTGAGCTTCAGCATCTTCAAAGCAGCTTCAAGCAGCTTCAAAGCAGCTTCCAGCAGCTTCAAAGCTGACATAGTAAATACCACATTGCCATGAATGGTAACAGCAAGACAAGAAAGTTCAGGTGCATTCTCTCTGGTGAGGCCACAAAGGTGAGTTTTAGAACTTAACAGGAAACAAGGTTTTGGGGTTTGGAAATTCCTCACTTAGGTTCTTAGGAAGAGTATCCATGAAGTCCAGCTACCGCTTCCCAGAAGCAATTTTCATTAACACCTTGTTCCAAACTCTTTCCAAAAACAAAGGTTTGATTTTTCAGAACTAATTCATGCTTCAGATGTGCCCATGCTAGATCTTTATAAATTTCTGGGATTTCCTGGCTTTGTTTGCTTTTTCATTAACCTTACCTCCCCACCATCTCCTCCTCATGAAAAGCATAACTCTCTCCCTAGATGTAAAATTATTGTAGACTTTGTATGATAAGTACAAGGCAGGTCAAAAGACCAGTTTTTTTTTTTTTTTTAATATTTATTGAAATTATTTTTCTAGAAATATTTAAGTTATACCTGTATTCAGATTGGAAAATCCAAAGCAAAAGTTTGCCTGTGCAAAATAATGACCAAGAAATGAACAATATTTTCAAACCAAAAATTTGTTTGGACAGACAGAAATCTAGAGAAATGCTAAGTATGAATATACAATGAAATGAAAACTTTTTCTCTTTTGTTGTTGGTTCTCTGCATAGCTGTTTCTTTTAAATTGCTAGAAAAGATTTTACCACCACACATAAACCAACGTATGGCTCAGGACAACTAAATGTTACTCACTTGAAATTTTTCTATTTAAGAAAGAAATAAAACAGTTATAGATAAATATATATTGTAAGTGTGCCACAATGAGGCCTCATGCATCAACAGGTTTAACACAACTACATGCTCTAGTATGCACTGAAACTGAGTAGTTGCCATGGTAACTGTCACATCAAATATATATTTTCTGTGCAGACACTTAAAAACCAACATTTGTGCTATCATTAATACTACTTACATTGAGATTATGACAATAAGTTGATTTTAGATTCCTTTTAATCATTATTACATATTGCGGAGAGGAACATTTTTCTTTGCAGTAGCATATTGAGTTTAATACTTTCAGAATGTTACAGCAGCAAAAATTAGTTTTGAGATGAAAAACTGTATCAGAATTCCCTGACAGTGAACTCTAGTAGTTTAGGCTCATGTCATGGAATTACAGACGCAGTAAATGTGAGCAAACACCTTGATTTTAAAAAATCCTACAATGAAAACCTACATTATGTATGTCATGAGGTATTTTGGAAAGCCAATGATATTTACAATCACATATTTGAATAATATTGTCATATAGTTCATTCTGATTGCAAATACAGCAAGAATAATAACTACTTATTTGCACTCCAGCTCAGGTAGTAAAACTTGCCAACATTCTTGGCATGCTTAAGTATAATTTTTCCAGATTTTAAATAGGTAAAAGCATTGTTTTATTATATTTCCTTTTAAAAATAAGCTATTAATTTGCAAAGTGTACTATCTTTGAGTACTCTTTGTTCAGTTTGTTTTTATTTAATTCTCCTAGCTTTTATTGGTACAAATAAACCTTACAAAGCTTTCTTCTTTAATAACTTTTCATGTGTTCAGAACGAGACACTTACTTCAAATTGAAAAAAATAAAACAAATAAACATCAAACCAAATTGAAATGAGCATTAAATAGGTTTCTTTGTTTGCTTGATTTTCCTGAGAAATCTTGCTTTTAACTGCTCTCATATTTCCCTCCTCTTTTAATTCTAAATAAAATTTTAAGATATCTAATTGTCTGTACTTGTGTCAATGAATGGTAGAGTTTGGAATAGTGCAGTTTACTAACTTACTGCCTTGTAATAAATGAAAGCAAATATATATTGCAAGCATAAATTTGAAAGAAACTGTGGAATTTTTTTAGTTGACTTAGCATACTACTGAGGAAAATGGCACAATTTTATTTTTTAGTATTTCATAAAATCCTCTGTATCTAGCTACTCTTTAAAAGTAATATTGATCCATAGTTGCTCCTAGATTTTGCTGGGTATTTTCTACATGCCAATTGTAGGCATTTTAATTTTAAACATGATAAGAAAGTAAAAAAAAACATCACTACATCCCCATTATGTATTAGCATGCATTGTGTATCTGAAGTTCCAGCTGAAGCTGTAGCAGTGACTGGACTTCTACTCAGGCTGTAGATGGCTTTCTTACTTTCTTTGTGGGTTTGGGAACACGTAAAATATTCAAAAGACATGGCCTCCATATGTGGCTATGCTACTGGTTTGCTGGGTTAATCAGTTTCTCTTTCTTGGTCTTTCTGTTTATGAAGTGGCATAGCAACATTGAACTTTGTACTGTGTCCTGACATCCACAGATGTGTTACGTTTTGATTGAGTTGGGAAGAGTATTTAATAGCAGCCCAATATCATGTTCATAATACATAACGTTGAAGCAAGAAAGGTGGTCTTGAAACATGTTATCAATGTGGGAAAGTATGAAGTAACAAGGTAGAATGGTGAGTGAAGATTTTCATGGTAACAGATGTTTTGTATTTGGCGCCAGTCAGAGTACAAGAAAGATGAGTGCAAAAAGCTACAGATTTTTTCTAGTTGAGATGGTGTCTTATAACACAATGTTTCATTTTCTCTTCCCCTTCTCCCAAGTTCTCAGTTTTTTTTTTTCTCATGGCTCACAGGGAAAACGAAGAAACAGAAGTTAACAAGGAAGAAAGAAAGGTAGTGGAATGATGAAGTTTATGAAAGAAGGAAGGCCAATTTGTGAGTTATGGTATGGGTGCAGACAAGAATGACTTATGAGCAGAATGGCACTTGATGGGACAGGTGAGGAAATGGAGAAAGGCAGTCAAGTAGGGGGTACTCATCACTGTAGCAGCATCAATGTAACACTGGTTCCTTGCCCAGATCAAAACACTGATAGCGCTGGGGTAATGATGTCTGACACCAATTGTCAAGAAAAAGAGCAGATCTGTAGAATCACCTGGCAATAAAATAAGAGCTGAAGACTTGCATGAGACTGCAATTGCAGCAATGAGATGATTTTTGTACATTTCCCTAAAGCATTTTAAAACTAGGGAATTGATAGACTTCATGCGCAGCATGTAATACATTTATCACTATTCTCTGCTTTCACTGGTGCAGCTTTTACATTTGTAAAAAGTTGATGACTGAGTTTAATACACAGTGTCAATGCTTCCAAATCCATGAATCTTCTGTCTTTGGTAGCAAAACTATGCACAGGCAGTTCACATATACAGTTTATGATAATTTTGTGATTAAGATGAATGTCAGAAAAGATAAATGCATTTGACTAACTGGGCTCTGGTCAGAAACCAGCCCTGTGTTGTTTACAAAGCATCTAGTTAAGTAATTTCAAATACCAAACATGAGCCAGTAGTACACTAAGACATGATGTTTCCTGTGACTTTCTTTGAACGTCAGTTTTGAGAAATTGTTTATTTTTAAAGGGAAAGAGGAGATAGACAGAAAAGGCCGCATGTGTGCCCAATGACACAAGCCTAATTCACTGGAAAAATTGCTCAAGAACTGCTCAGCCATGTTCGAATATGCTGCCAAGGTCAATGGGACTTTTCCAAAAGTGCTGATTATGTGAATAAAAAGTGCTTGAAGCAAGTTCAACTTAAGCATTTTTGTATATTTACTTGTTTTATTTGGAGAGAAGATAATCTGGTGGTTTTGGCAGGCCCATCTCTAAGTATTACCAACCGCATACTTTGGAAGCCTCAGAAGAGGGGCTTGGTTTGACCGAATGTCTAGAGTGCAGCACTGTATTACAGACCTGTATAGTATGGAACACCTGGGGGTGCCAAAAATGTATTCAGACACCACAGACTTTCAAGTCAAATTCCATTTCTATGGTAGCGATAATTTGGGAATAGAAAAGTGATATGTAAGTGTATTAATTTCTTGTCATGTCAGCATTATTTTGTATATTCCCAGAAGACATCAAGTGGAAGAGTTGATTCTAATTCTGAATGGTCAATATGCAATATTTAAAGATATTTTGAAAGTAAGTAAAGAGAAAAATAGTCCCATGTACCAAATGCTACTGTTGTGCCTCTGGAAACAGTAGTTAGGCAAGAAATGTCTACCTAGGTAAATACAGGTTTTGTGTGCATATATGTGAGGCCAGTTGAGTTGGCTTAAGAGGTTGTAGTGAGTGGGAAATTTGCTGTAGAAACTCCAAACCCATTCATGTTGACTGCTCTTCAGTCACTGTTTCTGCAGTGTGGTTTAGATACAGCTTCTACCTATTGCAGAGAGACATAGACTCCTCCAACAAAGATTGAAAGAAGGTTAGAACTGAAATAAATTCAAAACTTGGTTAAACTTTGAAGTCTAACATAGTCCAAGAAGAGAGAAGAGTTTGATCTTACTCCCATGAAAGTGAGTGTGAAAAGAATTACGCGTAAAAAAAATACTTTGTCTCACATATTTCTCTTAATCATTACATTTGGAATAAGAAAGTCTCATGTATAAGACAGGCTTCTCTGGGTGTGGTTCAGTTTCCAACCTGGTGGTTAAAAATCACCCCAAGCAAGCTCTGCTACCCTGGCATTTAGGAATTGCAATGTCAGTGCTTGGCTTAGCAGGAGTTTCCTTTGCCCACAGCTTCTGGCTCCCTGAGGCTCGGACCTGGGACCTGTTGCACAGCCTTGCCTCTGTCCTTGACTATTCTTGGAACTGGATGTTATTCCTTTAGCAGGAATATACCTGAGGCAAAGCAGGGCAATGATACAAGTTCACCTCATTCACTGGAATGTCACTTATACCATCCAGTGCATTTTGCATTGTAATTATTTCCTGGGGGTAATTGCATGTGTCTTAGACTTTCTTTTGCGCTCCCATGCTCAGCTCAAAAATTGCCAGAGGACACTGCTGAACTGTTCCCAAGGAGAGCAGTAATGTCTACTAGTTACTTTGACATTATTGTTATTTCTAAATCCAAAACAAAAGAAAATAAAGGAGTAGGTATTGCTAACCCAAATCCATCTGCTTGGGGTATGGACCTGGTCTTATGGTTGACAGTCCTTTTCCTGATCATGTGAGATCTTGTGTTAGGTGAGCCTAACACGTGAGGTAATGTTCCTCCCACCCCTTCTGGTGTGTCCTGCTTTAGCTTCTCCCTGGAAGGTCCTGCTTTTGTTCCTACCCAGAAAGTCCAGCTTTGGCTCCTATCAGGAAAGTCCAGCTTTGGTTCGTATCTGGAAACTTTCTCTTTAGATCTCCCTGGAAAAGTCTTGACCCTTGGAGACCTTTCTAAATATTTCTGGCTACTTCTTCCAATGTAGACTGACCCCTACATCAGAATGAGTGTGCATTTTTGCCAGTATAAAAGCCCAAGCATCATGTGATGTGAGATTGTAGAACTTCATGCCATCTAGGTCCACGTTGCCTCAGTAGGGACACCAGCCATGGTAGAGCTTGCCTCCTACCACTGTGATGGTGATCCTCAGAGCTGGTTTCATGATCATCTTTACAGGGTTCTTGGGGTTGGTAATGTATACACTCTTCGGATATATCTTTTACTGTATCTGTTAGTTTCTCTATGTTTTCCTATATTAATAAACTAGTTGTAGTTTCTCTATCTGTCTCTTGTTTTCTCTCACCTGGAATCCTCAAACTCTGGAGCAGACCTAGACCAATCATATACTCTGGTGTGAAAACTCGGGATACTTATCAGTCCTATTCCACAACCAGTGTGCTGGGTATGTATCAAAGTGGTAAAAAAACCCCAAGCATTGCTATTGATCTCTCTTTAAATGTAACAGTTAGGGAAGTTATCCAAAAGGAGAATTACATACTCTATACCCGAAAGAAGTGAGGTCATGTCTGTTTGGTCCAGAACAGGATTGGGGTTCAACAGAGAAACTTGGAATCACAATTCTTATATGGTGCTGCTCTCTGGTGCTGAAGCTCAGTACCACCATTTCCTTCCAGCTCTGTGAAATAAAAGTTTTGTGAAACACTTAATAATTAACTCTTTTCATCATTTGTCGGGAACAATGTACGATGTCATAACATCGTTGGTGTGCCCAAATATTTCTGATCTTAAAAAAAAAAAACAAACACATCTAAATGAAAGAAATAGAATAATAATACAGAAAATCATTTACCTTGAGGGGGTAAAGGAAATGCTCATTTGCAAGTCTTGCATACTGTACAGGAGTACATAAAAGAATGTAACTATTTCTGGCATCTAAATAAGAACTAAAACTTTTAATTAGGAGTAACTTTTCTAAGTGTTATTTTTATGTACTAAATTGAGTAGTTTTTAGTTTCAAGAGATTGCCAGTTCAAGTCATACTGAGTAACTCGGCTGCTTAATATTTAATAAGAACTACCACAAATTATTCAGAGAATTATTCTTTCACTGTTCCTAAGAAAATAAGAGTATTAATTTAGAGTAATTTACTTGCCTTGTTAAAAGACTCCACATTTAAGAGTAATCATTGTATATTAAAATCTAGCAGAGTCAAACACACAGAATCAGCCACAACACTGCAAAGCTTTACCATTGTATACACTGTGAAACTCACACTGTAATATTATGAGTAAGTAATGGAAACATCAGCTTGCATGTATTAGCAGCAGAAGCTTATTTATAGGTTGAGAAGCCTCAGTATAGCTGTGTAGTGTACTTACAGCCATTCATCTTCGTTTTTGCTCCTAGAGGGAAATTGGTATAAATCTTCCCAAGAATTTCAAAATGTAATAGAAGATTTTGTGGGGAAGAGGGTTTTTTTTTTGTTTTGTTTTGTTCTTTAAAGAACAGTTTAAACCACGTGTGGGGAAACTCAGTTTTCATTTCCGTTCAATCTGCAGTTTTACCTTTTTTAAGTTTTATATACAAAAGCACCCTAAGTTGATACCTTAATTGTATTTGAAAAGTTTGTAAGTTCAATTCTGCAATCTATACAAGCTAAGTTTACAATGAGATCTGTTTATGTCTTTTCTGAAAATTAGTTCAACAGGAAAGTTTCATGGCAGTTAACTTGTGCCTCTATATTTGTATGGAATGAGGGAGGAAAGGAGCTAAAAAGAAAGAACCATTGAAGAAAAGTAATTTTGAAAGCTGGGGAAACAAGAGAGAGATTTTAGAATAACATAGAGGGAAGTAACAGGAGAGAAATTTTGTTCTTTGTTGAGTGAGGTAGCCTCTTTATGGAGCCTCTGAAATATATATGTGTGTGTGTCCAAACCTACCCATAAGCCTTTACTACCTACTTGAAGCATAATGCTACTGAAAATGCTGCCATACCTTGTTTAGAAACCACAGGATGCTTCAGAGATTGAGCAACCCATTCTGCAGAACAAAAAACCAACACTGAATTAATGGAACACAAGAACATACCCATGCATTCTGTTTAACTGGGGACTGGTTTTTCCTCCTGGCTTCAAAACATCTGAGAAATACAACATTCCTTTTGATTTATGGTGGTCCAAAGCACATATTTCATGCCTCCTGGGCAAAACCTGTGCTATTTTTTTAGCTACGAACTTTAATAAATAATGGACAAGATAGCAGAATTAGAACTGTGTAAAAGTGACTGAAAACAGTGAAAGAGGGACTACAGGGGAATCCAGCCACCCGTCTGACATTCTGCTTTTTTAGAGCAGTCTGCTCACTGTAACCAAAATGGTATTATAATTTAAAGGCTGTCACATATGGAAGATATTAGCAGTTCCCATTGCCTCGTTCCACTTGGTAGACATACCCACTGAACCTATACAAGGTTCATTCCAAAGTAGGTGATTTGTGAAAAGTTTTCATGCTTCTGGTTCTTATAAAAACTGGTATATAACCAATGTTGGAGTTTCACTTTGGTTTTTTGTTTCTACAGTGCAAGCATTCTATTTTAGAAAAAATCAGATTATAACATTACTGTTAAGAAGTCCTAACGTTAGTAGGTGGAGATCTGATTAAAGTCTATTTAGTCATTAGTACTATCTGCATGACAAAATGAAATCTTATTTCGAATACAGAGTATTTACATGGTCTTTATCACTTGTAACTGTTACTGAAAAATGATAAATTAGGCAGACTTTCAAAATAACACCTGGAAGAGAACTCCTCCTATAAACTTGTTTAACCTTTTATTTTTTAGTGACAGATTGGAATTTATTATTTTGAAAGTCTTGGAGCACCTGGTCTGTGATATTATCAGAGTTATAAGAAATGCCTTGGAGGCGAGGGTGGGGGAATGGTTAGAACAAAAGCTAGGATTCTTTAAAAAGTGCCTTTTATCTTAAGAACAAAATTAGTTTGAAAACTCAGAACACTCTGGGCTGCAATTCATTCTGACAAATCAGTTCTTAAGGTGTTAGTTATATTGCAGTTAAATAATCCTAACATCACTGCTGGCTTTCTAAGTTTAACCTCTCACCCTGGGAAATCTGATTAAGAGAGAAATGTAGCAAGAAAAATACACCAAGTATTTGCTGTATTTCTCTCCCCTTTGGAACAATTGTTGGTATAATACTTCCTACATCCAAAATGCAATAATGTGTACTTAACTGCTTTATAATTATGCAGGTAATTTAGAGCAGTCTGATAGTGACTTATTCTAAATTTGCTTTTTAGGCAAATATGTTATGAGACTTGTAACTTTTCTGTTATCTCAGAATCAAACTACACCACTTTCAGATGCAACAGAGGATTGTTTAACTCCTTCCCTCCTTCTCCGCCACAATCACATCATGATGAAACCATAAAAGAGACTACTTTTCACTGTCAAGCATTTAAGATGTCCAAGGGTCGATTTTTCTCAGATGTGTTGCCCGAACCATGTTGTGTTCTGATTCGGCAAAGCACTCATTACATTGCTTTTGTGAGTGGGATTGCTGGTATCATCCCAGGACTGGGGCCTAGGAAGCCTTACTGTCTGCTAAATGAAACTTTCAGTCGTTGACTAGCTCATTAGTTGGACTTTGACAAAGCTAAGCTTGAGTGATTGTTTCCATTTGGAACTTTTTTATTGTTAAGAGCTGCCTGTCTTCAAAATCAGACTAAAGCTGTTATTAATGCAACTGGAGACACAGCATTTTTGTGCTAACTTAGATATTAGGCTTGCTGCTTAGCATGTCTAAAATTAGGCCGGCATGAAAGTTCAAGGAAGAAAATCAACACTAAACCTAAGGTCAGCATAAAACATTCAGATCACTCCACAAAGGAAAAAAAGGAAGAGTCATATAATTTAAGAACACATTTCTGTGTCTGCAAAAAACCAAGTACACAATCTGGGTAGCAAAGAAAAGATGGATTTTTGCTCTAGATCAGATCAACTAATTTTGTTTTCTTTCCCATCTGTCCTCCATGTGAGTCTGTCCACATGAAAAATCCCGCTTGGTGAAGCCCCACAGGGATGGCATCCATATCACAGCAAATGCTGGGACCATTCATCACTTTGGTGCCTGGGATAATTTTACAATAACCTTGGCAGGCACAATTCTACAAAAGATGATTTTCAGCTGTAGGCCTGAAACCAGATTAGATCTCATTGTTTAATGACCAGCATAGTCATATTCCCAGTGCTCTTAAGTGAGGTTTCTTTGTGCTATGTATTTCTTCATTTCAGCATAACACTTCAGATGCATAAAGGGACTGCCTATAAACTTACCTGAGACATTCCAGTATTAATCTTGGACAAAAACAAAAGGGGTAAAATTTATGGGATGTAATTAGTCAAATTGTAATTGAGTTGAGATTAGAGTTTGTCAAATATTTAAAGTTTCTGCCCTCCATAAAAGGGATAAAGGATGAAAAGTATGGGGTTGGGGTAATCCCAGACAGAATAGATGAGTAACAACGAAACTTTCAAAAGAAAGTTCACATATGTCTGTATGACAGTGAGATTTATGATTATTCCAAGTTGTTCACTTCAAAGTATCTTTAAGAATGGTTATTGTAAAATGGAACAAGGCAGAGTGAATTTCACATTGTGAACAAAGAAAAGTTATCACTGAAAATTATCAACAAAAGCAAAGTGGAAAAATGGCTAGTCTTTCAGATTTTGTCCTGCACTAGTCTTAAACTAGTGTATACAGAGATTTCTAGAAAAGGAAAGTAAAGGCAAAATGGGGGAAAGTTCTTTATGTTATTTGTCTCTACTTGGTTTCATAACATATTGCTACTAATGCCCTGCAGTCCATTGTTCCCTAAGGCAACTGAAAGACTCTCATCAGACTCTAATGAGAACCGGACCAGAGCCCATGTGAGTGCACTAGAAGTCCATTTCAGGTTGGGTTTCTTATTAAATCACAGACTTGAAAAAGTCTCTGTTCTCAAAAGACATTGAAACAAGTGTGAAAGATATGCTGACTAGAAGCATATGTATTTTCTAAAGAATTATTTTGAGCACCACTCTGAAAATTTTTCACTATGAAACCTATAACCATTAAAAATATGCTAGAAGCTCATTCTTCCTTTTTTTGAAGCAGTGAGGAAACCAGGGCCTATTCTTGCTGAATGTAAGTTGATTTATGCAAGTGAAGACAAATGGTTCTCAGTACGCAATCATCAAATTCAAAGTGAAATTCTAGAGCTTTGAACCCACATGACCTGAAGCAGAAACTGGTGTTCACACCAACCTTTGCAAGGCAAAATTGCTGTGCTTGGAAGAAATATCAACCATTCATCTGAATAGTCAAGGAAAAAAAAAAAGCTCCATGAATATCCACACAACAAACTCATTATTTTTAATTTATGAAATTTATTGCTGCATCATTTATCACCCTCCAATTCCCTTGACATAATTCCATATTGTTAAATATTTTGTGAGAAATAGAGTAATAGACTGATACCCACTTATGTAGGCAACAAGAACAACATATCGAGGAGTGCATGTACACTTGCATTTGCTTAGAGGAGTCTGAGAAGAAGTTATGAAGGGATACAAATATTCCTTCTCATGCACATATGTGGTAACAAAATGATTAATTTCCATGCATGTTTCCCTTGAGAAACTTTTCAAGATGAAGAATGAAAACACATCTCCATGTACTGGAAACTCAGTGATGATCAGTCTGGTCTGTGAGAAGTAGAATGCAAGCTGATCAAATAAAACTGGTATTTTCAGTGGAATTAGAAATTTGCTTACAGAGAAGCCTCCATAAATGTATCTGTATAGATGGATGTAGGACTCACAATCCTGATAAGGGGTAAGAACAATTCCTGCTTCTCTAGGTCAGATGTACTATATCGCCAGGCCTTCTGTGGAAAAGTCACTGTGCGCCACTTTCCTGTCTCACCATTCCTCAGATGCAATCATTAAGCCTGTTACTCCTTTCTCTCTCCCAGAAGACCCTCACCACCCTTGAAACTGCATAGATGGAAGATTCCTAGTTTCCTTCTTTTCATCATTCCCCAATTTCTTTTGTTTCTTTTACCTTTGTATAGGAAAGGACATATTTTAGAATGTCAATGTGGTAACCTTTACAGAGATGAAGAGCCCATTTTGGTTTATAGTTGTTTTTGGTTTTGTTTTCTTTTCCAGCTGGAAGGCTCTAATGCATGTTGCTTCATAGCCAAAAATTAGTCCTGTGTGAAATCAATGCAGAAAAGTAACTGGATTAAAACCAGACTGACTGAGTTTAAAATGGAACAGCTAAAAGGAGTCATTGCTGTGTGCAGTCATTTACAAGGTAACAGAGATTTCTGTTACACTCTATCCTTTGGAAGGGCTATAGAAACCTTTGGTAATAAGATTTGTACATGGTACAATGATTGATGGAGCTGTACAAATGAAGTGTTCATACAGGGAGCAATGAAGACATTTTGGTAAACTGTTCCAGAAAAAAAAAAGAACATTTTAAGGTAGGAGCTCACAACTGACAGAATCCTCTCTAGTGAATGAAGCGAGTAACATGTAAGTATCTCCTGCACTCCTTCACATTACGATCTAACACTGGGAGGAAGTCCTAAGGCTGGCTGTGATTCATAAGTTTGTTTCCAAAATATGAGCTGTTGTTTCCTGTTGAGCTGTTGCCATTCCTATTAGCTGGAGCAACAGGTGTAGTGAATTGTCATTCTAACATCTATGGACTCTTGAGGAAACACTGGAGTCAGTACCAAATGTTGTTGATGTTTCTTCCACTTCCTTTTGGGAAACCAAAGCATTTTATGTGTTGGACCAAAAGTTATGCTGTGCCCTGAAACTTTAGTTGTATGAGGGTTCTCTGGACACAATTCCTAACAAGTCACCCTTTAACCTCTTCTGCTCCCACACTACCATTGTGTGAAAGTGTTAGGATCTTGCCACTGCGGTCAGCCTTGGGGATCCAAAACCAGGAGGGTGGCATAATAATCTTAAAATTGTAGAAAAGTACACAAGTATCTCTTTAGAGACTGAGTGTGTCTGGCCAGCAACTAGGAGGGAGAAGGTGGTTCCTTGCAGCTTTATGGAAAGAAAAAAATTCCTTGTGCATAGTGCTTCAGCATTATTCAGCATTATGCACAAGGCTATGGGATGCCAAGTGAATGAAAATGCCATTCAGCCTCCTAAAAGCACTGTTCATCTTCTAAAGAGAGGAAAGATTGTATAAAGTTGGGTTAAACTATTTCTTTTGTTACCCAAGTTACAAGAAATTTGGGGCTGCTTGCCCTGAAACAAGATTTAGGAAAATGAAATATTTGGAATTTGAAGCCGCATAAAATAAAGTCTGAAATAAGAGACACATTTTTATTGATGATGATAGTTAATTATAGGAGTAGATCATCAAAGGATGTGCTAAATTTTCCACCACCTGAAATCTTTCAGTAAAGATTGAATATGTTAGTGATTATCTCTTGTTCAGCCAGAGGTTACGGGCAGTGTTACGCAGAAAATCAGATTAGAAACTCATAATGGGCCCTTATGGCCATCAAGGTACATGAAAGTCAGTGGCACAAATTTGCAGCAGTCAGTGATTTGGTTCAAGGCTGAAACTTCTAAATGCATATTTCTGTTTTCCATTCAGAATAATGAAATGTCTAATGTGACAGGAGCTGAATTCTGGCTGCAGTTAGACTGATGTAACTCCAGCAACTTCAGTGGAACTAGAGGATTTGATACAAGGACTTTTCAGACCTGTCTGTTTTGACAGAAGCATTATTGCCACTTAATCAAAAGCTTTTACTTTGGGAAGCTTGTTGCCGCAAGCATTTATTGTGAGGAGAGGGTTTTTAGTGTTTTTTTTTTTTTTCCCTCTAAGGGAACAAAGGGAAAGAAAAGGAGCATTTTAAAATTATAAATGCACCTGACTGGTTTTACTCTGCCTAATACAGGAATCAGTAATCAAAAATAGATATCTGATTCCTAATAATTAACGCCCAAGTTCACCGGCTAAGGATCCTGATAAGCTGTGAGAAGTGCTTTGTTTAAGGAGTTAGGATACCTCACTGTCATTCTTCCAAGTTGCTATCCACCACACTGAGCAGAATCCCACAACTTTACAGGTGGAGCCACATTGCAGCTGGTGACACAGACAGATGACATATTTATTAGCTTGTCAAAGCTTCCTCTGTTTATGGAAGACTCACCCAGCTAAACAAAACAGTCTGCTTCCCATTGGCTAATTGAGCTGGCCCCTGTTGAGAGTCTCAGCAAAGTGCTTGATGAGGCATAAAATGATGATTAATTAATTTACTGCTCAGTTGATCATCAAACTGAGAGGTTTATGATTCTCACAGCGGTCAACACTCTCTCTTCAATGTGCAACAGCATGAGCAGCCTTCACTCTGGCCTGCTGCTGCCTTTGCTATGACCTGAGATACGGTGGCTTAACTCAGGGGAAAAAGGGAAAAAAATTAAGTTTCAAAAGGGGTGTACTCAGCAGCCTTTCTCAGAGAGGCTTGTGAAGGCCAGAACGTTTCTCACAAAGGGGCTTTTTATATCTCAGCATTAATTAAAACTACTTTGCTGGACATTATTTTAGTACAGTGGATTGCATAACAACCCCCCTAAAATACCAGTTTCTTCTCTGATTGCATAGGTGAAAGTCAGAATTGGAATGAAGTTGTATGAAGACAGGACTTCACACTTGGAGGTATATGTATGTTAGAAGAAATCAAAATGCCTGTCTGAATATTGATTGGGTTTGTCTCTTTTTCATTTCTGGAGATTAATTTTAGTAATTTAAAACTCCTTAAGCAAAAACTCAAACCAAACCAACCAAAAAATCCCAACCAAACAACAGCAACAAAAGATAATTATGAAGCCTGGAAGATCTGACAGGAGGCATTCTGTGTACAGTAGACACCACATCTAAAAACATTATTCAAAACCCATGCTTTTGCATTTGTATGCATTTGCAGCTTGTGTGCAGCCACCAAGTGTTTTGTGTATGTTTTTGTGTGCAAAATATTAAATATTTGCACTTATGATAAAATTTCTCTGAAATTTTAATGATTCATCCCTAGTGTAAAGACAAGTAAATTCTGCTTAGTTACAAGCATTTAATTCCAGAATAGTGCCAGGTGAATGAATATACATGTAAGAAAGTAAATCCTGTTGTCAGACAAGTATGTTTTATACTAACCATTTCTCACACGAGCAAGGTGTGGGACATACACACTGGCACAAGGACATGTGTATGCCAATGAATGTCCATTTAGAAATTTCTTTTTCATGTCAGACTGTACCAGAGTTATCAGACATACTGGAAGACATCAAGAAAAGTCTTCTAAATGTCTACATGCCTGAGCATCTGAGTGGAAAATAAATGCTTTGTCTGTATAATGGGAAAAGAGGGTCAGTTTGCAAATCAGGCTTTTCTTCAAGCATGGATAGCCCATTCTTAGATGGATTCTGTCCAGGAAAAAGAAAATGAAGTTGTTTTGTATAACTTTTTTGTTCTTATAATAGTTGTTTTGTATAACCTTTTTATTTGGCTCAAAAGAATAATGACAACAATAAGCAAGTCCAAAGAAATCAAGTTAGTACAGTCAGTGGGTACTTTGTTTATTAACTGTGATTCTTCTTTGATTCAGCCTTTAGGAAAAAATCTAGGCAGATAAACCAGGGAAAGCAGTCACTTTTCCTCAGCAAAGCAATGCAGAGAAACCTAAGTTAGCATATTTAAACAGAATATGTTATAATGCAAGAAAAGAACTTAGAAAAAGAGCAGAAAATTAATAAATTATGATAGACCAATTTAATTGCAATAAAAAAAAAAGGAAGGAAAACAGTGTGGAAGATGATAAGATGAAATATCAATGTGTTCCAAGAACTTGCACCTTGGTCAAGGAATGGAAGAACTCTCACTAAGCAGTGTAAATCACTGGATTACATGGACCTACTTAAATAACACATTTCTTCAAATGTAACTTATCTATCTTTTGGAAAAATATATATAAAAAAGGCATTAATGAGAAACAACTTTCAAAAGATTTAGGAGCAAAAATTAATAAATATTTAGTGTATACATCTGTGATGTGATGTGACAGCATGGGCTGATGTTTACCCTAAGGTGTATAAATGAAGAGTAGCCTTTAGGTGCTATTTTTTTTTACCTCAAAAAATGGGACTATTGATATTGCAAAGATTGTATAAAAAGAAACTCTGAAAACAAATTTCAAAATCATGATCCAGTCAATGAGATAGATTGACTGCTACCAGATGCAAGCTTTATGCTGGTATTTTCAGATTTAAGTGCTGCTGAAGACATCTTAGAGGAGTGATTATGGAATTTAGTGACTTGCTCAGGCAAGCATACAGGCAGCAAAAAAGGCAGACTTAACTCTGCCAAAGTTAGATATCGATTGCTGGATAGTTGTGCTTTTGGATATCTCATATGCTACCTTTATATTGTTACTGCCAATAAAGAGTAGCAGCATAATGGAAGCTCTGCAATTCTTTCTGCAGTGGGCATTCTTGTAGAAAAAATTGTCCATATCTGACCTTTCTGACTTTTCCTCACTGTTATATGTACTACCATGGTCTAAAATTCATTATTTTGTAACCACGTCTGCTTTCTCTCACGCTTCTTTTTATGATCCCCTTCCCAGGGTCTGCATAAAGATACATAGTCCTTCATTTTTATAGCTTCATAAAATGTAATGGTAAAAGTACCATTAGCTAATCTGGTTGACTACCTTTGAAACACAGGCTGTAGTATTTCACCTGGTTATCCCTGCACTGGGCTGAATAATATGTATTTGACTAAAGCATATCTTCCAGATGGATATCTAGTTTTGATTTGAAGACATCAAAGGCCACTTCCCTGACAGTTTTGAAAACATCAAAGAGTACTGAGCTTGTGCAAGATAAAAGAAAAATGAGCTAATTGCCTGGATGCTGAAGGGAAATTTACAGCAAATATTTTGGTCCTATTCTGGCTTTTAAAAATCTGGTGTACTGGAAAGGCTGCAAGCCATTATCACACACATAAGTAAAATAGGCTTTGTTTTTTTAGATCCTGGCTTCACATGGTAGACAAACAGGTCTTGAGACAAAAAAAAAGAAAGAAATAAAAGAAAAATAATTTAACATCTACCATAGTCTACCATTGGCAGACTTTGCAATGGACAGGCTCAAGCAGAAGGAAGTGTCTTTGAAAGCAGAATATATCACACTCTTTCAATGAAGTTGTAAGCTAAGGAAAAATGAACGGTAAATTGAAGGAAATGGAAAGAGAGAAGAGAAAGGAAGGTAGAAGGTGGTTCAACCATAGTTCAGCAGTCTCAAAAGGAAGACTTTACTCTTCCCTTCCCACTGTCTCACAGAAAAATCAAGGTTTAAAAAATCTGCTTGAGAAGCACGGCTTTTAGTTTCTTTTTCTCTGTAACTTTACATCTTTTTCGCTTATTCTTTTATATCATGTTTTACTTTCTTGCTAGTAGAAATAAACAACATTGCCAACACATATTCTGATCAATTTAATTATTTAGTAGCACTACAGGGTAGACATTCTAACATGTAGAAATATTTAAATTATGTTTAGGTGAAGCCTTTGTATCTTATTTTTTGTCTTTTTTGAAAATGTTCAGTTTTGTGCTTCAGTAACCAACTAACAACTTTTCTGTGTTGTAGGACTGAAGAGTCCCTAAGTACTAGCCATCTTCAGTGGTAGCTTGGGCCATCACCTGTTATCTGGCAGAGATACTGGAGCCATTTGGTAGCTTGGAAACATTTGATAGCAACAATTTTGAGAACAGATTGAATTATACTCTTGAAAGAACAGTGAAATCAGTGAAATTGGAATTGAGAATATTTTAAAAATGAACTAATGTTTCACAGAATGAAAATATATGACACTTCAAGCAGACTGAGAAAACTTTCCTAACAGCATGGCTGAGAAGAGTGTGAGATACATTTCTTACGTACTTATAGGTTGAACCTGATGACCTATCACTGTAGCACTTATGAAATAAATTAAAATGGATGAAGACTTCACTTGGTTTTGCCCTGGCACTTACGAGATTTTGTCTGAGCAGAATATAACTGTTGCTCAGCAAAGAAAGACAGTTGTCCCTCTAATAGTACAGCATAATGTTCTGGGGAGAGTTCACAATCAACTGCAAACATCCTTCGGCCAAACACATTCTTCTGGCAGTAGGTTCAGCTGTTGGCTGTGGACAGCTCCTGGAAAAACAAACTTCCTCTTGAATTTTCCCATGCTATGTTCCTGCAGCATAGCCATATGGGCATGGAAAACCCATGAAATTTTATCATTCAACCTGAACAAATAACAGATTTACCATTGAATATCCTCTTTGAAAATGACATTAAGAGGGTTGAAGAAGAAATCTTCCATATTCACTGAAGTATTTGTTCTTTAGAGAAGGTTAACTTATTAACTGGTCGTTAAAGCTGGTACTGAAACAAATAGTAGAGAAGAAAAGGCAGAAAACACACAGCTCAGTCTGGCTTGGGAAGCACTGTGCTTAAATCCACAAGGACAGAGAATGCGCATCATTGAGAAAGAATGAGTAGGGTGAACAGAACGAGATTAAAAAAGAAATGCATTATTACTATTATAAATACCTGTTTGCATGCAGATAGGAAAAAAAAAAAAACAACATTTGGAATAGAGGTGATTCTGCATAGCATTTATAAAAAAAAATTGTCATGCATTAATAAGTTGACCTGCTGAATCTGGTACATTACTTTTTATTGCTGTAGTTGCACTGAATCGTTGAAAGTAAGAAATCATTAATGAAACTAAAACCAAGTCATGAAAAGAGTGATGTACAACTAAACTAAAGTGTAAAGTAGATTTTAAGTCATAAGCTGATAAGTCTGCTTGCTAAAAGCATTTCTATCTGTATAGAGTTTCATGATCTTATTCACTTTCAGTAGGATTCCCAGAATAGGGATGACATTTGAAGACTACTTCACCAATCTCCCTATTTTTTGTTAAACAGTATCATTCCTTGGATCAAGACCCCAGTTAGAAAGGCACAATGCAGTACAAAATTTTATTTCAGATAAAATATAATGATAGATCTTCCTAACTGTGGATGCAAAGCTGATCTCATATGAAAACAGTTGCATTGACTGATGAGCACCTTGCTGTGACAGATCAAGACTGCTACCCTAACAGTTAAAAGACTTGACATCTTTTCGTTATGTTGTCCTAATGACACATTTGATATTTCAATCAGAATTGCTTGCTTCTCCTGTAATTCCATAGCTATTTATCTATTTGGCACCTAATTTTCTGTGAGTTGTTTTTAGTTTTTTTCCTTTTCCTTTTTGGTAGCATGATAGTTAAGTTTCCCAGGCAGAAAATCACAGGTCTTTGATTTTTATACGAGCGTGTGGCTGTTGTCAGTAGTCTTTGAATACACTAAGATGCATTTATTTTCAACAATAGAAGAAAGCATCCAGAATGTTTAACTAATTATGCTTAGTTTCAGGGAACTAGGAAGTTTCCTCACACAAACAGAATAAGAATTAAAGTAGGTGTAGCACTGAACAAAACCACCTCTACTGTTGAACATCAGATTAAAAACAATTCATTTTGAAGAAAAATCAGTTCCTCATACTTAAGCTTAAATTTTCCTGTGAATTTTTATTTTCCTTTATTTCACACTTTGTCCATTTGTTTTAACCACAAATAAAACTAAAACTACTACAATTTTGATAAAATCACTGTCTTTGGGAAGTTTCTTGGGTGGCATTTACCCAAAATAAATTTCTATACTTGTTATACTGTGACTACAAACTTTAAACCAATTTCTGTGAATTCAATTAGATACTGGATTAGGTTGCTGAGTTTTTAAAGCATTAAAAGATCAAAATATTACATTTAACACTCTTGTGTTACACTTTTTTTCACCACAAACCCTTATATGCTATCATTTAGCTTTTCTGTGATCCCCTGAAATAGAAAAAAAAGCTTCAATAATACTGGGTTAAAAAAATTAGATATCAAAAATCTTCTCAGATTTGAATTAATTTTTTTCTGCATATACTTTGAACAAACAATCATAAGTTTCAGGAGAGTGAGTAGGGATTGAGAATTCTAACTTCATTGAGCAGAGTTTGGCTATTATTTACTATCAGAGGCACAGATACTTTTGGAGAAGTACATCTTAAAAAGCTTATCAAAGCTAATGAAATAAGAAAACAAATAAATTGAGAAAAATAAATGTAGTGTTTAATGAGCACTTATTGACCAATAACCTGCAACTAATGTAACTATAGATTTTTACTTCAGCTATTCATAGCTTTAAAAGGCAGTCATTTGAAGCTGTAGAGACAATAGGGTGAAGTGATGGTTAACAGAAATGCATTTTATTAAAAGCTAAATTAAATAAGACCAAATTGGAAGTAGATGAAAAATCCTGCTTGATTTAATATACCCTTGGCTGTTCATATTGTTGAGTTTCAATGGTTCTTTAGCATGTAAAATGGGGAGGTCAAAATCTGAGGGTTTTTTTGCCATTGCCAGCATTTCTAACAGGAACCGTAATTTCAGTTTGATATTTCTTACAAGCAACCTGTAAGCTAGCAATACCTTGTAATGAGTAAGCAGCTGACCTTCTAAAGCCATCCAATATCAAGGATTGGATATTGCAAAGTGTACGCTCTTAATATGAGACTAAATTGGACAATCTTTATTTACACTGGGCATTCTCTCATCATGGATAAGACACATTTTATTTTAAATAAGAGTTATATAGAACTTACCGTTTCCTCTAATTTACACGAAACACAAAGATATATAAAATATGTAGCATATAGGGAAATAAAGTAAAATTTGGTAGCTTAATTTCTGCAAGAATTATTTGGGAGTAAGGCCCAGGTCCAGAAAAATAATTTTAACCCCAAAGCAAGTCTGGCTAATGAATGGAATATGCAGACTTGTGTAACACTTTCAGATTTCACCCTACTGAAAAAGCAGTCAATTTTTCCTTTTCTTTTTACTTTCTGTGCTTATTATTTCTGTGTGGACTGTCTGTGTGAGCCTGGCAGGTGCATGTGGTTGACACACCAGTCGTTCTTGGACCTGTGTGGTGATGGCACACTTAGAAGGCCATGATCTGGAGGGGGTTTTCCTCTTAAACTTGCCAAACTGCAATTAGGCAAAAAGCTTGGGCTTCTCAGATCATATAAAGTTTGTCTTTGCCGTATGAAAGAGGAGTTTGGTATCCCTGATGTGTTCAAAAGAGCAGGAATACAAGCATGTATTCAATATACAGAGGCAGAGTGTCTCATCCTGCCAATAGGAAAGTCAACTTATAAGCAGCAGAACAATTGATTTGGGCACCTTACTTTGGCCTCCTGGGACTTGTGGTTTGGAACTTGCTTTCTTGATGAATAAAAAAAATCCTCTCACTCTTTACTAACAATTTGAAACAAATTAAAGGGTAAAGGACAGGCAAAACCCTGCTCTGAATTCCCTTGTTATTTGTGTTACTCTAAGGATTCAGAGAAAAGTATTAATGTGTGCTCACATAGCATATTGTGTTGGGTTTTCATGGCAAGGTTTTTGTAGCTAGGGGGCTACAGGGTTGCATTCTGTGAGAAGCTGCTGGAAGCTTCCCCTACGTCTGATAGAGCCTATGCCAGCTGGCTCCAAGATGGACCTGCTGCTGGCCAAGGCTGAGCCCAACACTGACAGTGGGATAATTAAGAAAGGGAAAAAAATATCCCATGCAACAGCAATTGCAGCTGGAGAAGAGTGAGAACATGGGAGAAAAACAGCTCTGCAGACACTGAGGGCACTGCAGAAGGAGGTGAGGAGGTACTCCAGATGCCAGAACCTAGATTCTGATGCAGCCTGTGGTGCAGACCATGGCGTGTCATGGGCTGTGCTGCTGCAGTCCAGGGAAGTCCATGGTGGAGCAGATACCCACCTGCAGTTCATGGAGGTCCCCACGCTGGAGCAGGAAGATGGTTGAAGAAAACTGTGACCTCTTGGGAGGATCCTGCTCTAGCTGCTACTCTGGCTACATTAGCATTTTACATTTTCTGAGGTTGAAGAAGGAAGCAGAATTTCAAAGGTACTTAGAGAGGTTGATTCCCAGTACCACTTACACAATGAAGGAGGAGTGTAAGTGCCTCTGAAGATCCTCTAACTCATTTGTCTGCGTTTTGGAATGTTATGCATGGAAACCAGAAACATGTAAACTGAAGTAAATAAATCCATTTTAAAATACACCAATGTTTTAATAAAATTGTTATACTTTTTCTTTTTTTTCCTTTTTTTTTTTTTGGCACATACAATAGAGTACAGCTTAGCTTGAAAAGAATGCAGTAATGTTTTATATATGCATTTTAATTCAGTGCTGTTTTACATCTACTTGTTGTTCAGTATAAATCCCGTGGGGAGGGAGAAGAAGAAACAATCATCTAATCTCTAAAAAATGGACCATTCTTCATCCTTAATACACCAATGCAAAAATTAAGAATCAAAATATATTTTAATCCATACAACCACATTAACAAAGATTAATTGACATACTTAACCAAAGAAATGTTACATTTTGTATGAAGGCTATATTTGGTGAAGAAGCAGCATATTTTGAAGCACAAATCATCAAAAGAGAATGCATCTTTCTTTGGGGAAAAAATAAAGAAAAGAAAGAAAATACAGAAACACAAACCAAGAGTGAATTGAGTTTAAATAATGTTCTATGCATTCTTGTTCAAACTATTAAGAAAGTCGGCAATATCTTTCACTAAGTCTATCCATTTTTAGTACTTTGTGTTTTAGGTACAGTTCCCCTAAAAAGAGGGAAAGCAGAGACCTCCACAGACTTTTTCTCTTTGCCACGCAGTCTCGCAGAGGGAACAGGACAGACAGTAAACTCTGAGGACTAGCATGACAAGTACACTGTTCTTTATCCAGAGGGCAATGCAGGAGATCTGTATGACTTTGAAGCCTGAGTCCCATTTACTGCCCCTGGGACTGGCTAACTTCAAGCTTCAGGGCATAGTGTAATTCAAGATTCATTGGATCAGGAAGGAGAACTCAGAGGTCCTCTTTCTGGATAAGTGTTTTGTCCCATAGGTTAAAGTAATTCATTTTTTCCCCCTACAGCTCAACTAATGTTGATTTTTCTTTGCAAACATAGCTTCCACAAGTATGATGACAGAACATTTACCCCAGCAAATCCTATAAGCAAATAATTATGACTTTCACTTGAGAAATATGTATTGTCTGCACTGTGAGCTGAAAAATGCTTGGGCAGACACTGGCAGCAAAAAAATACCAATGAACCAGCTGTTGTCCTATTGCATAGAAAGATATGTCTACCACTTCTACACCTGTAAAAATTCACGTGAATGAGCTCTCATATTCCTAAGTGCATAAGAAGATTCTGGGCAATGATTTCTGGTATACCAACCCCCAGAGACAAGTGGGTTATCCCTCAGTTATTTACAGTCTGATGTCCTGTATTAGAGGTTCTTTATTCACTATCTAGTATAACAAACTTATGATGAAGGGGAAGGTGGAGAGAGATTTTTATGAATAACTTTCCTCCTCAGAAGCCAAATTCTATTAAGGGGATAAATAGCTTGTGGCCCCACAGGTAAACCAGGGAAAAACCATTATAAATCTACTCAGTCCCAGAGAGTGATCCTGTCCCTAAAGCATATTTTACATTCCTCTTCCCAAACATGTTCAGCTATAATTTGGCCAAGTGCTACTTAGTTTTCCCTTGCCTTGTTGTCTCTAAGTACCTACTTTTAACAGTTCCTGAAGACATGCTGACACTTGGGATCTTTTTCTTAGGCACCTATTTCTTCATCTTTAACCAGATCAGAAACTCAGAGAGCTAGATTTCACAAGCCTTCTAGGTAGCTAGGTAATGGGCATCCCTGTTGCCATAATAGGCTCCTCATTAGTCCAGCCCAATGTGCTTCTCAGAGCAATTCACAAGGTAGAGGAGCTTGGAATAGTTCCCCTCAGAGCCATGTGCAGTAGACATTACTAACTTCTAAAGCAAGAAGCTAGGAGAAATGTAATAGCCTTTTAATGGAATAGTCTTTTTTTATGCATAAACTACTTTCTTGGGATATGTTCATGTCATGTAATTTTATTTGACAATAACTCTTACACTGACAAAGGAAGCTTACAAGAAAAAGAAAGAACAAACCACTCCTAAAATTGAATACATGAAGATATAAATGACACAAGGAAATTAATACTCAAGGTGAGCTTCAAGGTGTTGTGTAGTGGAGGTGGAGGATAGGAAAGCAGTGAGCAACAGCAGTGATTGAAGAAGGGAAATCGAAAGGAATCACAGAGCACAGGCTTCTACACAAGCTTCTCCATAAGGCTCCGGAAAGCAGTTGTTGGCTTGCCCCCTCCCCAGCACCCCTCCTCAGCAATATAAAGCCATAAGTGTTTTCCTGTGGATTGCCCTTTAAAATGTTTAGAAGAGTAAAAATCAAGCATCTTGACACAATTTCTGAATATGCAGACGATGCAAGTGCATGAAATGTAGGTTTGACTAGCATCTTAAATGTAACGTGAGGCAAGCATTAACCCGTGGTGTTTAAAGGTCTGACTTACTTTTAATGTAAACAGTGGATTTATGCATACCTGTAAATATACACCAGTTCTGTTTTATTCATATGGCCACAAAGGTGTCAGTCCAACACCATCCTCACTTTGATATAACTTCCACAAGGGATTTATTCACAATAATTCAGAGATAATTTCACTGTTCTGTTACCCAAAGTGTGCACTTCAGAATAATAAAGAGAGCAATAAAATGTATTCAAGAGAAAGTTTATTCTAATTCTTAAAATTTTGATGGCTTCTCAAAGTACCTTTTTGATACTTTTATTGCTGAATAACTGCTCTCAAAAGTTGCTTTCCATTATGTACTGGTGTTGTCAAAGCACCATTATACCATAAACCCTAAAACCTTTTTTAGCATTAGGATTATGCTTCTCTTAGAAAGGTATATAGAAGTAACCCAACAAACTAGCTTTGCAGTGAACTCTAGAGATCTATAAAGACCATAATAATATGCTATGGCAATATACAATGAAGAAAAAATGCAGATCAGGAAAAGGATTTATGGATAACACCCTAGTGTTACTTTCTCAGAGAACTGTGCCTCAAATACCTTCAAAGAACAAATCTAATGTAATGTAAAATACAAAGAGAGGCACTTAGCCCAAAGCAAGCTGTTTAGGACTTTATAGGTCAACTCTGTCTTAAATTCCACCAGAGAATTAAGCATCAACTGGTAAAGATTTCTGCACTATACTCCGTGTTTGCATCTTTTCAGATATTGCAGCAGTTTCATCATGTTGAGTATTATTAAGGTGCAACCTTATAAAAAAATGCAATCAAAATAGAGCTATTGATCACAGTTTTCTCCAAAATAAGCTTTACTCATGGTCCCAACTGGGGAAGATTAATTTCAACACCAGTGCCTCTTCTGCCTCTCTGATGTCACAGTTTGATAATCAATAATTTACTCTTCTGACGGGCTACAAACATTTCATTTTTAAAGCTGATATGAAGTGTATTTTTGATGTGCAAATATTGATAGCGATTTTTGGGAATATTTTGACTTTTTAAAATTCTTTCAAAGCCAATTTTTTGTGTATACATGTATGTGTGTGTGCATGAATATATTTCCAGTTTAAATGAACAGGAACAGAATAAGATATACTGTAATTTATGAAGAGAATATACCTTTTTGCTACAAGCTAAGATACTGTAATGCATTCTGCATTGTGTATGCTGTGTGTGTATTCTGTACATTTATTATTTATTACTATTTCAGAAACCTATTTTTTTCCTTACCTTTTCGTTAAAAATGGAAGTTGTTTTCTTATGTATGTTTTATTTTGTTTCTTAACTAAAGATGATATGGAAAAAAGATTGTCCTTGCTTGTGATATTAGGATTATCCATAGGAAATTAACCTATCCTTTTTTCTCTATGTGAGTTTTGCTTGAGTTAAGGATGTGGCACCTCCCTAATCAGGGAGGTTTGATCTTTATTTTCTGTAGGTAACCACCAGAGGGAGAAACAGAAATTTACTGTAAGAACTGAGACAACTTACAGACAACAAATATGCATAGTAGGTTAAAAAAATTCTCAAACATCTAAATAGTTGTAGGAATATTAATGTGCAAAGCACCCTACATCTATTGAAATTATTATTTTCTATGTCGATTAAAGCATAAAAAAAGCTTTTAGCAGTCCTGGGGTAATGGTTGGACTTGATGATCTTAAAGGCCTTTTCCAATGTAGTTGATTGTATGATTCTATGATTGTGTCCTTTATGTTCAAATATTTGCACTATATGTGTGCATCTATACCTGTATATACGTATTAAATTATATGTACATACATTTGCCTTCTGCAAAGACTTCAGAAAGTAAAGTAACTTGCAAGACTATTTAGCAAATCAGAAACCCCACATTAGTGCCGCTGAATATGGAGGCTGGGCTCTTAATTGGAGTTCTGCAGCTTGGCAGTCTGATTCTAACTTTTACATATGCACAATTAACTAACAGCAGGACCATCCAATCCTTCAGCCAGTCTGGTCAGCTGCCCAGAGATGCTAAATCAGAGGAGTGGTGTGCCTGGAACACTTTCCAGCACAGTTTTTATTTCATTGGTTGTTATCTACTCGTATACAAGGCAGAGGATTTACACTATTGCTGTTTTTTTCAGTAATGATCAAAACAGGGACAGGACTGGGTGACTAGCCTGACACATTGGGTTGGTTACATGTCAGATATTCAAAGTTGACAAAACTCAAACATTAAATCTATGAACAGCAGGCTTAAGGAATAATCAGAAAAGGAAATTGATGGCATGTTAGAAAAAGATTATTATTGCTTGGGACTGGAAATATAACACAGAAAGCAGCCTCAGAACACATCACAAAAGCAAATATAGACATTCTCAAAGGTTTTCTGTCTCAGGACAAAGAATTGTGGCACAGTATTTCCTGCAATACTGAGCAGAATTAATTTTTTTTTCTAATAATTAATCCTGGAAATTAGTCACAAGGTTATCCTCGTCATTATGTTTTGGCGGTCTACTAAAACGTATTGAGCTGATTGCTGGGTAGACATTGGTTCTCAGTAAGTGACTGGAAACACTAAGTTAAAGAGAAGTAGACTGATCCATTTGCGAATTATGATGAGGCTGGCATCCAAAAGACTTTGGAGGACAATAATTATGAAACGTCTGTCATTTCATCATAACAGTCTGTCTTTAATCAAAGCATGTTGTAAATAGAAGTGTTCAGAAGTTATCAAAGGAAACAAAGTTTTGTCAGAAAATGCTACTTCATCCAGTCTGAAGTCTTTCATTTAAAACATCTTGGGCTCAGTGAGATTTTAGCAAACTCAAGGCATAGTTCAAAGAGAACCCTGCCTGGATTCCTGCAGAGTCTGCCTGGGCTACGGACATTGGAAACAGCCATTACAGGTCAGATCAAAACTAAATTAAAAAGAAACTTCCAGTGAACTTGGAATCCCAGTTTTGGGCCAACTTTGCTTATGAGGTATTTTTACTGCTATTTAAAAAAAAAACAACTTTGTATCTAGCACCTACAGCCACATAAATTATTAAAATTAGAAGAATGTGATTAAAAATGCACGTTATTATTCTGCTATGATCTCTTTAAAGAGAATCCAAAATTAAAAGAAATTATATTGAAACTGCCTTTTTAGGAGTATATGCATTATATATATATATTTATTAAGTTAAGTTCCAAGTGATATAGATGCCTCACAGCACTTTGTTTATGATATTTGGTGAGTTTTGAAAACAAAATGCAAACATCATATTCATTAGTGAAATATAAAGTGAAAAAATACACACATATAAAATGTCAGTAATTTTACTTATATGTGTTCAGATCAGTGTCTATTCAAGAGAGAAGCATCTAAAATCTGAAAGGATAATTTTGCATATCTCAATTCCTTTAGAACGATTTCAGTTATCTCTTGTTACCATTAATAGTGAAGTAAGGTTGTAATCATGATAGCAATAGCACATACATTCTAGTATATAGACAGTAGATCAACTGAAGGGTAAACACCCAGGCAAATGTCTTATCATTATTATCTTGTACAAGATATTTAACACAACATTATCTTGCAAGCTCACAACATTTTTCAAGTAATTTTTGAAATCCAGAATTGTTTCTGAGCTTTTCTGTCTGCACTAAAAATAAGAAAACTGGTATGTTTCTTATCAACTTATTTGAAAGAAGAATCCTACTGAAAGCTAAACTCATTTCAGTTACATGCTGAAGTGATTGTGCTAAAGGGTCTTACTGTATAAATGGAGCACATAAGCCAAAAACAATACAAACGTTTAGCTGCTGGCTTTAGCTGGTCTCTTTCAGTGCAAATCATAATTGCTTTAGGACTTTCTGAATCCACTTTTGAATTCAAAGCTTCAGACAAATAATTGGATTTCCTGAAAACATGCTGAGCTATGTTGCTCTCCCTGTCTTGCTTTATGTCCTCAGGGCTCGAGTCTCTGCTTTATATCAAGCTGCACCTAGTAGGCTAATTGGAGGGATGGGTAGATCACTCTGCATTAACATGTCCGTCTGCATTAAATAAAATCTCCTCAACAGTCTTTATCATCTTCAACAGAATTATCACTTCAGAGTTGAAGAAACAGGAAATCAAGTAAAAATAACTGTGTAATTTACCAATGGCTCAGGTGCTTTAACCTTGTAGACCCATGGTCCAAGTTAATTATATTCTAGCTGACTTATTTTTACAGTACCTTGGCATTATATACTCACTTCATGTGTCTCATTGATTGAAGGGCAGCCTAAATATGCTCTGGGCTATCTGCCTATACATTTCTTGCTTTAGGTAAAGTACAGTTAAAATACCATTTGAGTTTGATCTGCAAGGCTTATGAAAATGTAGTATCAAAGATTAAGCCCTTCAGTTTCCCACTATTGTGGCAGGTGTAGAAAAAAAACCCCATATTAAAAAATGAGGTGTTGCTTTTTTATTGTTGGTATTTAACATTAATATCATGTAATAATCTGGTGATCTTTTTTTTTCCCACATGTAGAAAAAGAATAATCAAGCTAGTGTGGTGGCTGAGACAAGAAGTCATCCGTTGCCTGTGAAATCTCTTGGGTCAGGTTTGCACTAAGGGTTCTCTTGGCATAGCTGTGTTTTTTCAGAGTCTGAAAAATTTGCACCTTCTGGCTGACCTCACTGTGTTGGAAAACACTAAACCCCAGCACTGTGAAGACACGGTATTGCTCTAAGGGAGGTTTAGGATGATTTAAGACATTCAAGCAAAGGGCATAACAACACTGACAGAAATTCTTTTCTTGTGTCTCAGCACCAATTTGATAGTACTCTTCACCCCTTCAGCTACTTGCTACCTCCTTTGCTACTTCTACCACCTTTATCTCTGTTCTTTCATTGCAGTCCCAAGTGTAGCAGAAGATGGAGACACCTGTCTACTCTTCACAGTAAACAACCACCTTTTGCAATCTGTCTGTTACCTTGATGGGGTTTGACTAACAATTCTGGCTCTTTGAGGACTCTTTTTTTTTTTTTTAATGAGGTTTCAATGGTTGTTGTGTTCTTGAACTCTATTATTTTGTACTTACTGCCAACCGAAGCCATTTTGCATGGCTGAAGTTGAAAGGTTGACAATACTGCAAAAAAGCATGCATTGAAATATTGCTGTGCAGAAGCATACATACTGCACCATCTTTTTCTTTTTATTTCTTTTCTGGTCTAGGTCTGCTTAAGTTTAAGATTGTTTTTGTCTACTACAGTTTGTACCTTTATATGATCTATCAAAAAAAACCCTTACTGGGTAAAACCAGAGAATTAGTGCTAGAATGCTGTCTTCAAGTGATGGCCACAAATGGGAAAAGGGCTAATGCCACCTGCTTGCCAGGAAACAGCAGCAGCAAACTACCAGTTACTTCAGGGCTTTCCATCTGCTCTGGGCCAATTATGAACAGATTTAGCATAGTCCCAGTACTGACCCTTTTGAACACCAAAATTTATTTCTCTCCGTAGTGAAAACTGAGCATATATTCCTACTTTCCCTGTCATGTCCCAGCCAGTTTTAACTTGTGGAAAGACTTTATTCTGCTTAGGCTACTCAGATTCCTTCACAGCCTGCCTAATTCAGGGTTTTCTTATTCTGAGAGGATTCCCAGAAAGCTTATTTTCTTCTGTCACTGTGGAGGATCCTCACTCTTAGTTTGGCACAGCTGCAGTACTGTTACAGTCTCTGCCAGTTATGGATGGATCTTATTACTGAGGTTAAGTTCTAACCCACCCATCCCCACCATCGTTTGAAAATCTGTAATAATTTTGTCAAACCTTAATGGCCATTCCAGATGCCCATTTATTGTGGTGTGACCCACAAACTACTATGTTACGAATGGTCACAAAAACATACCCACCAGCTGTGGTGATGTTTGAGTTTTCTATGCAATTCTTGCCATATAAACCAGGAATCCAGTTATTTCTGGCAATAGAATAGTTGGTCAAAGCTGGAATTAAATCTGAATATTAAATGGAATATAGCATGTTCCATCTTTAACAGAGGATTATTTTTCCAGAAATCAAATTTACTTTGATGAAAAAAAGCTCTGTGAACAATGTACATGTAACCATTATGCATCAGATATCAGTTTCATGTATAATTATTCTTTTTATGTCCAGATAAGAGGTATTAAGATGAAGCTGTACAAAGCTACATCTAAGTCACAACAAAGCATGTCAGGCTCACATGATAATGTAAAAAAGAAGGGTCCTCAGGAGGGCTCCAGTTTAACCTCCTGCTCAAATCAGGGTCATCTATGAGATCAGACTGGGTTGCTCAAGGTTTTATCTGGTCTTGAAAACCTTGAAATGCTCAAAGATTAGGTTTGCACAGCCTTTGCTTGACTGAATTTTTTTCAGTTTGTGCCTTTGGCTCTCATCCTTTCACCATGCACCATTCAGAATATTTATCTCCTCAAAAAACTCCTCTTAGGTGCTGGAGATGCTATTGGGTCCCCTCAGAGCTGTCTTTTCCCTGTACTGAATAAATCTCCTTAAAGGGCGGGTGTACCAGCCTCTGACCATCTTGGTGTTCTCCATGCTGTACCTACTTCATTCAATCAACATTTTTATTTTCTGAGTCCAAAACTGGACCTAGATTTCTAGATGGCGCAAATGATTGCCAATCAAAGATGAAAAGTAACTTCCTTAAAGTGACCTGACTTACAGAACAGGTTTTGTGGGTGAGACTATGTGGCTGCTAAATATATGACATCCTTCACAAAATGCCAATGGTTGATTGGCATTGTTCTTTATGCCAGTATTTGGTTTTACTCTGTAGTTTGGCAAAAATTTTTACCCAAGACACTACCCCTAGAATTTTGCATGCCATTTAATTTTCCATCTTAAAAACTGTTTTTAAACCTCATAATTTGATGTTAAAGATGGAAATGAAACATCTTCTTGAAAGTGCAAACATGTTAGCAAGGCGACAATAAGGCAGAAGAAACCTGCAAGCATAGTGCCCATGTTGGAACAAACCAAGCTTAAGTGACACTCAGGGAGAAGGCTAATTGGTAGAAGGAAGAGGATGGATTGTCCTCATTGTTGAGACGTGGAAGCCCACAGGGCTCTTCTCTTTTGCTCTCTCATGGCCTTGTGTAAATAGCTATTTTATGACCATTCTAGGCAGAGGGCAGTTAACTGCTTCATTAAGACAAGGATGAGTTTCTCCTAGCTTTTCAGAAAAAAATGTTGGCTTTATATCAGAATAAACACATTGCAGAGTCCAGATCCCTGTAGCTGGCTTTTATTTAAGCAATAAAATACTTACAGCTTTCTGGCAACAAGTGTTACAGCTTTTGTGGGAAATGAAGAAGATGTATTTTTTTCCTTTTTGCTATTTCATTTATAGCACAGAAATAAAATGCCTTTCACACTGATTGTATGTGTTTTGTCATTCATAGGTGTAAAGCCAAAATGCCCCTGTGACACCTAAATGTTCTGTAGCCAAGCCTCCCTCAAGACTTTTCCAAAACTTATTAGTGCACCATCCAGGCTGGAAACCAATACCTGGACAGCTCTGCTTAAATCCCTCTGATAGTCATCTGACAGAAAATATGCCTGTACTGCTGAAGGAAGGAGGAGCCACCTTTGTTTTCCTAACAGGAATGTATTTTATAAAGCTTTCTTTAAAGTCCTTACAAAGACTTTTTTTAATCTGATCTAATGCCTTTTGGTTGTTGAAATTAGCCATGGATATGTCGGCCACCACTAAATTTTTGCTTTCAAAAGGAAGATATGTTAGAGTGTAGTTGCCTTTCAGGAGACAGTCCCTATATCTGAAGGAGAATAACTTAAGACCTGGGCATATTTCCTGAAATGAAAGGAGTAGTAAAATCTCCATCTATTGTGCTCTTCCTTATATGAAGATGGGAGGAAAACTCAGGAGATGCATTCAGGAAGGATTTTCAGCTCTTTAACCTATACGAAAAATGGGTAACAAGTGACAGTCATTAGAAGCTGAAAATTTAAGTTAGAAGTCCTTTTTTTTCTTTTTTTTTTTATGGTGAAGGCAATTAATTGCATGAGGAGCCTTTCTCAATCTGTAGTAGTATTTGACTACTTAAAGTCTCTAAAGCATACTCACTGAACCCTGGCCATAATTCAGTAATTGCAATAGTAGGTCCATCAGCATAAAAGCTCATGATCTAATAGAAAGCAGTTGAAACTAAATGGGTTTCTTTCACCACCTTTCAGGTAAGAGACAGAACACTAGCTTTAGGGAAGCAACAATGCAGCAGTCAATGAAATATCAAGAATGATGAAGAAAAGTAGGTGGAGGACTAAGCTGTAATCAATACAGTTGAAGATATTGAACAGGTAGGCAAAAGCAGTCAGAGCAATGCAGAGCACTGAGAGATGGCATCTCAACACCTACAGGATGCTATCAGGATATGTGGAGGGGAGCACACAAAAAATAACAGTATCCATGTACTAGGAGACTAGTCCAGCATTAGGACAGGGCATTCCTGAGCAACTGTGGATGCTCTGCCCTAAGAAGTTTGCAAGACATAGCTGTATAAATCTATGCCAGATCTGTTTCATTGCTGGCCGTTAGTCATGTTTCAAGAAGGAGGCAATGCTGAGGCCTTCCAGAGGCCTCTTCCCACCAAAGTTTCTGTAGCTCTGTTACTCTATCACTCAAATTGTACCATCAGAAACAGAGGGTAGTGGGATTCTGAAAATGTTGAGGTTTTAACATTTTCGGAAAGATTTTCCTCATTTACTAAGCTGTTAGATGCCTTCAGCAATATTTTCCTTGTCACACTGCTAAGTCACTGTTAGCACAGGATACAAGAAAGATTATTATGGAGGCCTTGTTTAAGACCTTGTGGTTCTCAGGGAGGCAGAACACACACACGTTAGGTCAGACATGAGAATTTGTGATTGTTCATATATTCTTCAGTGGAGATCATAAATGAACTGTATGATTTACTTTGCATAACACATATATGTTTAAGCTACAGTTTAATTTGTCATCACTGCCAGGTTTAAATATTCAATTAAAACTCTAAACAGTAGCAGTGCTAGCAGTACTGAGCAGTAATAAGATAAGGATTCAGCTCACTGAATTTTCCTAACATAAGGTTATTTTTCAGGAGCATATATATATGTATTTAGGCTTAGAATACTTAATGAAATGTCAATTCTTCTTTCTGTTTAAGGAACAAATATTTATTTGAGTCTTACAAAGTACTTTTGAAGAACACATATGAATATCTCTGATGTTTTAATTACAATCAACCATATGATCATTATAAGTATTTGAATAATATATATGTTATATATATATGGTTTTAAGTATATAAACAATGTTTTAGTCTTGATTTCCTGCAAAAAATAACTTACTTGTGATACAATGAGAAAAGTATACTCATCTTTTTATAAATAGGTGTTTTATACTCGTCTCTGATTTCTTTAAGATTTTTTTATGACTTAAGTTATGTCAAGCTGAAATTTTACTATGGATCTGAAGTGGATCTTGACATCATAAACGCCTACCATGCTTTAGCACATGGACTAGACGTTGGATAAAACTAACCAAAGGTCCATTACAGGTATGTACCTCACAAGCTGCGGCCACTAATAGTGAGTTGTTTAATAGATTCTCTTGTCAGCAAGTCTGCACTTATAGTGCTGCACTTCGTATTAGTGTAGGCATGCCTTAGATAATTAGGATATACAAGGCTCTAGCTGAGATGGAAACTAGAGAATAAATTCATTCCCAAGCTGAGAGGTTTCCTTGGTATGCAGCTTGAAAAATAATACTACTGAGATGTAAAAAGTGCACAGCATTTGGTGTTATGGGAGCATTTTTTAACTTTGTGATTCATTAAACTGTACAAGATTTTAAGCGTCATTGTGATCCATGTTCAAAGTAGACTCATGATATGCAATCAAAATATAATCTCTGAAAAAGGGCAGATAAATCTTTTCTTTCTGTATTGATGTGGAAGTCTGACTTAATGAAGAAGTTGAATTATTCCAATTCAGATGTTTCACTGATTTGGTTTAATGTAGTGTAACAAATGTTTTAGTAGGAATGTAGATAAATGTCTAGCCGGTTATTGGCAAGGCAAAAGTTACAGTATTGCTTTTCTCACACCTCAGAAAATATCAACAAGTAACAACTATGATATATGTGATTGCACTTGTAATGCAAGTTTGATATAATTTTCTTAATCTGCATGCAGTAATATGATAGTTCAAGATAGACTGGAAATGTTCGTCTTTAAATTAATCACTTTCAGGTATCATTATCACAAGAATTTCTAGCAAAATACTCTTGGTATTAGTCTTTTGTCAAACTAGGCAATATTATTTAACTAGGTGTTAAATGAGTTAAAAAAGGAACCTTTACTGAGGAAAGAAAACAATTGGGCTAGGAGTGACTTGCTATCAAATTTTATATAATGATAGAATATTCACATTAAATATGAGAAATCTTCAGTTTATTTTACTGGAAGAAAAAGTATATATGTTAAAGTTCAGTGCATTTTACCTAAATGAAGATATGCATGGTACAGAAAGTAGTAATTCTATATGTATTTATGATGTCATAATCTCAGTTTGGTCCACTGTGCTCCATACAGCTGACATTCATTGAACAAACAGAATGGAAAAAAACATATGTTCATAGCTAAATGGGATTTTCTCACATGGAGCCAAATTTGACTACATGCACAATTTCAGAATCTTGAACTTTCATCGTCAGTGAAGCACTAATGCAAAACATAATTATGTGACAGCTTTACCTCATTTTTTTTCATTTAATTTTTTTTTTTCTTTTCTTTTATTCTTTTTTTTTTTTTGTTCAAAACACAGTACATCTATCTCTCCTGTAGGAAAATAAGTTCTCATTCATAGTGTTGTTTGGGAGAGAAAGATGAAGCCGCTCTCAGGCTGATATGCTCTTGAGGGCTGGAGTCTGAGATTAGATAATGAAAACTGTGGTACCATTCCAGATTTTCTCCACTAATTAAATTCTAGCTGTTTGGTATCACTAGTTACTGATGTTAGAAATATGATGGTATGTACTTTGCTAAGCTCCTGAGGCTTGCTTCCACCCAGCAAGTATGTATGGTTCAGGATATGGTTACAGTACACAGATGCCTAAGGTTTCTGGGCTCAGAGCCCTGTGAAAATTGCAAAGGAGACCATTTCTGAGCTCACAGTAAAGAAAAGTGATAAAAAATAATTCAATAATGACTGTTTTCTGAGTCTGAATGTCACTTGTAAAATGCTGATCTGGTGAAAAATCATATATGCCTATATACAACAGTGAGCTCTGCAAAGCATTCGTTAAGGCTTTTCTCTGTCTACCTTTTCCTGGGGGTCAGGAGGTAAAACAGGTACTGACATTCTTCTGAGCATCATCCAGAAGTGGCATCAGGCTGAACACCACACATGATACGAGCCTCTCATGACAAAGTCTGTTCTCTTCCTTCTCTGCATTTTCAGCACAGGTAATTTTATGATCGCAGCAATGCTGGCATATTAATCATCATAGCAATATACTTGAAATGCTACACTCAAAGGAGGACAAGAAGGTAACTCAAGGTCCTAAAGCTTTTGTTGCAAGATTTCAGACTCAGACAGTACCTCTGCATCCAGTTAATTTTTTCTTCGCAGCTATCAGGGCCAGAGGTTGATTCTTTCAAAAAAAATTATATAGAAATTGTGGAAAGGAAATATGTCACCCTTAAAAATCTTATCAGGCTACTGGTCTAACACATGTGGGACTGTTCTGACCCCTGAAGTTAAAGGAGGCTTCCTGAAAGACTGGAAAGTTAAAATCACTTATTTAAGGGGAAAAAATATGGCAAAATAAAAGTAGGAGCACTAAAATTTTATTTTGACACCAAGAAGAAGTAAGTCTTTGAGAAGACTTTGAGATTAATTGATTCACTATAATAGATCCAGAAAATAAAAAGAGAAGAACCTTTGAGGTTGGAGGGAGTTTCTTAAAGCACAGGTCTTACTGAATGTTTTTATTATGAAACAAAATATGTTAAAATGAGAAAATATAAAGAAGACATGAGGTGATGTTAACATGATGAAAGATTAAACTGGCATACAGGAAGAACTGAAATACCATGAGTCTGGAAGCAATGGAAATAGAAAGAATGCTACAGAAATATTATATAATATTACAGAAAGGAAATTGATGCTTTCAAAATACTAGAATGAAGAATTTCTGTATCACTGTAATTCACACAGAATGAATAATTCCTTGCATAGGAAAAAATTCTTCACTATAAGGGTGGTGAGACATGGGCAGAGGTAGCCTAGAAAAGCTGGGACTGTCCCATCTGTGGCAGTGTTCAAGGCCAGGTTGGATGGGGATTTGAGGAGCCTGGTCTTAGTTGAACGTTTCTCTGTCCAACGGCAGCTGGGGTGGAACTAGATGCCTTTAAGATCCCTTTCAACACAAAACATTCTATGGTTCTATGAACACTAATAATCACACATAGATGAATTAAAATTTGGAAATTTTTATTTTGAAAAAAAAAAAAAAAGAAAAATACCCAGTTATCCAACTTCTATGCAATGTATAAACGAGGAAACCCCATGTAACTATCTCAGCTCTAGTTTGTCTATGTTTTGTGGTAATTAAATGGAGGCAGCTGCCTTTTTCCATGCAAAGTGAAGGGTACAGGTTTATATTGATAGGAAATTAGCAAATGTAGGATGAGTTTATCCCGACAATATGGAGCTCATTTTAACCAGTCTATTCAAGTAAAAGCGATTTCTTTTAAAAAAATAAATCATTTACCCTACAATAATAACTCACATACTCCCTCAGTTTTGTCATAGTTGCTCATGGTTAACTTTTGTCCTACTGTAGATGAATGTCAACTATTGTAATCTTTATCATTGTTTATGGGAAATCACATTTAATGTACCTATTCTTTTTAATAAGATGCAAGAAAAACTTGAATGTCCAATAGTTTGCACTGGATATAATCAGAAGTTTAAGTAGCAAAAACATGTGAAATTGTTTAGCAGAAATTAAATTCCTTAACACAGGCATTATATTTATTATAAACTCAAGAAAGAACATCTCAGATATATAGGAGGGTTGAGCTAGGGTAGCACACCTTCTGGAATAGCTATAACCCCCTCTCTAATGCATTTCTTTCAGTTTTGAGGAGTTTCTGCTCCTATGCATGTGACTCAGCAGGTACCTCATTCTGCCCCAGTGTAGGTAAAGAGGGAATGTAGCTGGTAACCAGCTTCACTGCTGAGATGATGTAGAGAGTATGGTGGGAGCCCACAGGTCAAGCAATTGTGCACTGTCATCCTCAGGTGGTACACTGTTTCTGGAAAAACTCAGGTACTCTGCCTCTGCTGACACGGCCTCAGACACCTAAATAATGAGTCAGCTATGGATGCAGACAAAACCTGGAAGTGTGGAAGCTTTTAATCAGGTGAAGTGACCACTAGATTGGGTTGTTACTTTCCTCTGTGTGCTTTTTTTATTTTATGCACTATTACTTATTTCTTGTATGCATTCCAGTTTATGTGTGTGTGTGTAGGTTGGTTGTTTTGTGGTTGGTTTTGTTGTTAGTTCATTTTATTTATTGATTGGTTTATTTATTAGTTCCTTTCTTTATCTGTATTTGAAAACCATTCTCAGCACCACATCAGAGCTAGACACAACTTATAGTGAACAAGAACATGCTAACATGGAGAGCCGGAGTGGTGCAACCGTGTGTTATGAATGATCAAGACATAACTGTTAAGACAAATAAGGGGAGAAAGGCAACATACACTCATTACAGCTGCAGCTATACTCTTTTGTAAAAAAGTGATATAGAAATGTCCCATCTTGAAGACCCCAGAAAAGGCAAATACAATTGGGCCAAAGCTCCCTCCCTGACTTTGTAAGAGATCTAATAACTCCATGTGTATAAGTGCCTGAATAATAGACATGTATGTTATGAGCTGAAAATGAGGAGCAGGTGGTGGGAAAAATTATAAATTATACTGCTCCCAAAAAGTATTCATGCATGTCTGGTTCAAGCATGCTTCTTAAATGCTTATTTATGTGAAAGAATAGCAATTACACCCATACGTTAGATGTCTTGCATTTGCTTCTTGAAATGATGCTCTGTCTTTTATTTTATCTCAGTTTTCATCCCTCCATTATTTCACAGCAGAAATGATAATGGATTTAGGAGAAATTCTGGAAAAACTCAGGTACTCTGCCTCTGCAGTTTTTGCAGAGGTAGATATTGAAATTTTTCTCACTTGTGCACTTCAGGCAAATGTTGACAGTTTAGCACTATCACTCAACATACTTAGGCCAATACTGCTACCAAAAGAGCATCAAGAGTAGAGTAATTTTGATCAGAAGCTATTCAGAGCAGCTGTGGTAGAAGAAGAACTGGGCTATCCTTCTTCACTGTAACCTACAGGTATAGCACATAGCCACAGAGGTTTGCTCACCATAGATTCTCCTATGATTTTTAAAGTACTACATGGTTAGGAGTTCTCCCAGTGGAAGGAGAGATGGTTTGGATTCTTTCAACTGTTCTGAAAGCTCTCCCCATATGAGTTCAAGAACCGGACCTGGAGCTGGATCTAGCTTAAGGGGAACCAAAGAGTAGACAAGAAGGAAGACTCTCCAGAAATTGCATTTAGCAGGACCTTCCCATCTCTTGAGTTTCCACCATGGAAACATTCATCAGTACACTATGAAAATTTCTTGGTACATGCATATTTTCAAGCTTGATGAGTTTCATAGGTGATTTGATGTGTGCCTGTCTGCCTATTTATAATTTCTCTATCTCCCAAAATTTTGAATTCTTTTGCTGATTTTAATCAAATGTGACTATTTTTCTCTAAGCTTCAGGAGATCAGAAGACAGAGATACTGTTAAATATCCAGACAGCAAGAGAAAGTGATGTGTTAATTCCCACTTGTCCAGAGACACAGGAGAGTTACTTAATGACTGCCCCAAAAGCTTCAATTGAAGCTAACAACCTTGCAGATACTAATGTCAATCAACCAAACTCTAAGCAGAAAGCTTTCATAAGTCTTGAATTGCTTCAAGCAAACTTGCTAAGACTTGAAAAATGTATCTTCACATAGGTTAGACAAAAGGAGGAAATTCCATTCACAGCCACTGCAATAGGGCCAAGGGGGGCATCACAAGCATCTTCATCAGTAAAATGTAGTGAAGAGGGCTGTCACCATTGTATGTGATCTAAGAATGGGAGATTGAGAATGAAAGAGAAGTGCATAATGAAATAGCTTCAGAAGGGACTATTATCACAGAGTTATAACAGATTTTTGTTTAAATTCCTCTAAGTTCAATTCTGCCCAAATCAGTAGCAACAATAAAACTAAAAAAACAAAAAAAATGCTATAGTAATAAGTAATAATTACTTATGAGGTAATTAACGTAGTTGTTGCCATTGGCTATGGACATTGCTGTGCTGCCTAGCAATTCCTCTCAAGTACTGGGTCTCTTCATGCTGTCCAAGTAAAAGCTCTCAATTTAAATATGTAAAACAAATGCTTCCCTGATGTCATACATCACTTCAGGGGCAAAAGTAGGGGAGTTTTCCTCACCCTTCTTGGCTGCGACACCTGGTACGCCAGTGTGTTTTGTCTCTCACTATTTTTCCTTGAAATCATGCAACTTTAAGACATTTTTCTTTTTCTGATTTCTGCTGCACCTCTTAATTTTAGGACTTGACAGCAGTTTCAGAGCACCATTGCAGTAATTTGGTGCCAATGCATGACACCCATCTTTTTTGTGAAAAAAATTTTAAAAATGAAAGGCACTGTACCATCTTAAGTGACTTAAATCACTGCTGGTTAACTCTAAATTTTGCTGCTTCAGTGTTTTTCTGATATCACTTCTAAATTAGTTCAGTGGCCAGCCTAACTTTTAGCGAGCAGTGTAATGAATTTTTGAGAGGCACATCTGGGAGCAAGAACCTCCTTACCCTACAATGTGATCTCTCTGGTTTATGTAAGTTTTTGTACTGATTGGTAAAATTTCATTCTGATCTTACAGTCCCTCTCACCTACACTGCACTTGGCTGCTGCCCACCAGTGGTGTATTGTAGGGAATACATGAAAAAGAGTGAGCAAAACATTATAGCTATTTTTGTTACATTAATATGAATTATATTTGCCAAGGCTAAGATATGGTTAGCTACTGTCCTGCATCAGAGAAAAAAGAATAAGGTGAATATTATGCAATTATATACATCAGGAAAATCTTACTGCTTCTTTTTATGCTGGTTACTAATTTTCTGTCAGCAAAGATAATTTAACAATATTAAGGACTTGCTTCTGAATGCAAAAAACTTTTTTGTTAGTATTTCTTTTCCATTTGTTGTTCTACCAATGATATACGTATTTCAGTGGTTTACTGAGCTACTATATTGCTCACCTAGAAGACTGAATACGTTACTTGCTGCTTAAATGTTGGAAGCCATCGTAGGTTTACATTTAGGCAAATGTTTTATTACTGAGGAGACTAATAAACTTCTTAAATCTTACTAAACAGCTGATTTAGTAGCTCTGTGTATAACTGGGCTAATCAACCACTGATCAAATAATCTGGAAAGTAAAACATTAAGCAATAAAAGTCACATAAAATTTTTGCTATGCAAATTTATTAGGTTACATAGAAATAAAATCAAATTTTTCTGTATGCAGAGAAAGAAAGGCAAACTTCTTTGCTATTCTTATACTCTTTTACAGTTCTGAGATATTTTCAGCAAATCTGAGTACCTACTGTTTGAAGGAGTAAGTAGGGCTAAGGGCCTGATTCCTTACTGTGTTGCAGTATAAATGATGATTTCCATCATTCAGTCAATTGAAGGATCGGACTGTAGGCAGAAAGAACATATTTTATTTACATGAAATCAAAAGTATTTTGCAGTTTGCTGTGGCTTTCAAGAGTCTGATTCTATTCAGTTGCTTTTGATGCACTACGAACTTTCTAGCATATGACTAACATCTGTCATGTCTGGTATGTTCCTTCCATAACGTATGGTGTGCAACATTTTCTTTTGACTGGATCTTTATTTTTTTCAGATCACTTTGGAAAGATATCAGTACCTTGGTACTTGTCATCTCCACTAGAATTTAAGGGAAATACACCTTGCATAGGGATGAAGGAGTCTTCTGGGAAACCATTCTGTTGACTGAGAAAAATGTTATGTCCAGGTACATTTTTTTTTTTTTAAACTACCATTAAAGCTATAATAGGGAACTCAGAATGGATAAAAGTTACAGACTGAGCTGAGGAAAACTAGATGATGTATATTCAACTGAAGAAAACTGCATGATAAACACCAGTTCTCAAAGTGATTTGTCGTTGAACATCAACATTATATTTCATTTAAGTTTGGATTCAATAAACTGCTCTTCATTGATGAGCTGTTTTTTTCCAAAAAGTAAGCCATCCCAGGCACTGAAGGGAAAGGCAAAACTTGCATCATCCAAATACTACCTCCTCTGGGACCTGTGTTGTTTGAGCATTTCTTGCTGCTTCAAGCAGATACTGAATAGATGTGGAAAAAGAATGTGGGATGGATAAATGAGGGATTGAGTCATGGAGAAATGTTTTCCCATAACTATTCTGGGTAAGTCCTGCCAGGAAGGATGTAAATCCTTCTAATTCAATCAGCTTGCCTCCAGCACCTTGGTGAGGAAAGCCCCCATTATCTGCTGCTGGTGAAGCTGATCACTCCAGATGATGAGAGTGGGTATCTTGCATCTACGTACTGACGGGCAGCAATCATCTAACAAAACACTAAAGCTGCTTCTGCTCAGTGAGATGACCGAAGTTTGCGTAGTCTCAAATATATAGTCTCTGCATCACCCAAGTGACCTTGCAGATGTTTTTTTCCCAGCTCCTCTATAAATTCAGTCAGGAGCAGAAGGGCTGATGATAAACAGTGGGTATATCTCTCATGGATTTCTTACAACATGTGTGAAGGAGAAATCTTTTGTTCTCCAAATTAAGTGAGGGCTATTTTGGACGTGAGTGTCTATGGTTGACCAGGACTATGTTTCATAAGCCAGAGAGGGCAGAAGTTGGATTCACAGACTAAAGTCAATTACAGATGTTACCTGAGGTGAGACCTTTAAACTTTGGGGATATTAGTACATTATTACTTGACTGGCACAGGTGAAAGTGATCTGCATTATCTGAGAAAGCACCTCAAATGTGTGCAGTGTATGTGAAGAAGGTTGACACAGGATGACTTTTCATAGCATTTAGCACTGGGTACTTTGACAGGTGGTTAGCACTCCAGCACTGACAGTGTAGATTAGCATAGCTCTGGAAGATTAATTGGAGGCTTTGGGGTTTTTATACAGCTTCAGATGAGGGTTGAATAATTCTTGAAATTTCCACTGCATCAGACATTTAATTATTCATGTGAATGCTTTCTCTTCATCCGGTTGATGATATTATAATTTAATTTTTTATTATTCCCCCACAATTGTAGTTTTTTTATAATAAAATTTTTAACTTGTAATAACTACAATAAGTATCCTTATTTGCCACTGTCATGGTACAATGTCTTATAAATACAATTTTTTGTGTTGGATTACAGAATTTGGAGTAATCATTTCTAATAATACACTTTCTGGATAATTTCAGTAAACAATATATATGTATTCCCTGAAAAACTGTCTATGTATATTTATATGCATATTATCAAACTCCTGTGTACATTCTTTTTTCATTTCATATGTTGTAATATACTTCTTTCTGTTATCTATTAATTTTGAAATGCCTATGTTATTAAAATTATCCATATTATTTCGCTTATAAGCTCCTTTATGATATTTGGATGCTTACTATGATTTGGATATTCCTCTGCCACTTCTGCACATTTGTTTTCTTTTTTCTGTTTTCTTTTTGTATAGTTTTTCTTTCCATTTCCATTTTCATGTTTTGTTGTTCTTCTACAATATCAATTCTTTCAATGGAGCTTGCAATCTGTTACATTTTCATTTCAATATATTCTGTTTATGACATTCTAATAAATAATCTGTCAGATATTTTTGGTTTAGCCTTATAGATAATTCACGTACACTCCTATTAGGAATTATCTTCCCAGAATGAAAGGTAAGATTTGCAGTCTGTATTCCATTTGAGTAGATATTTCTCTTCATTTAGTAGAGTGTCAGATCTTAAATTCATTTGTACAACCATGTCCCATTTATATTTACCACATGTTCCATTTCTGTTTTAAGTAGTATTCCAGTCAAAGGACATGGCTTCTCTCAAACAATTCCCATAAACCAGCCCTCTTCATTTATGTTGTTGCTTCTTTTTTATAGTAGATGAAATCTTCTCTGCTGAAATTCTTCTAATTTTGGACAGTTTGATTTCTGCGGGGAGCATGAGTAGTGTTATGTCCTTTGTTAAGAATGAATATGCTTTATTTCTCAAAAGGTACATTTAATCATTATTATAATGATTTAAAAAGAGAATTCATTTCTTGCAAGATATAGTGACTGTGTTCAAACGCTTGTGTTTATGTGCTGTATTTTTTGTGGTTTTGCAATGTCATTTGACTTGTGTTTTGAAAATTCAGTGCAACGAACACCTTGTCTCTGTATGCAGCTTGAAGATCCTCCCCATATTTTATCTGCCTTCAACAACCTTTCACAAATACGTGCTACCTGGTCTTTATACTTGGCGGGTTTTATCTGTTCTTCTGTGTCAATTGAATTCCCCTTGTGGTCAGCTTCTCATTTTGTGGTCAGCTTCTCATTTTTGACTCTTAGAAGTCTCCTGAACTGTGGTCTCAAATTAGAAATTTAAAGGAAATAATCTATTTACAGTTGCATACTTAACTCTGCAGCTGTATAAAACCTTCAGAACTTTCTTTACCTTGCTACTTATCCTTTCTCCCCATCTTTTTCTCACTTTATTATTCTCTTGCTACCTCTGTGGACCTAATTTCCACTCTGCTCACCATACACGTCTGTATGCTGACTTATTCTACTAAAATGTTTTGTTGAATTTGCTTTCTGTAATTAAATGTGTTAAATTGGTTAACAAATAAATCTGGCAAGCACTCACGTAAGTTATGATGCAGAAGCCTGTATCTGGGAGAAAAGGAGATTAGAAAGAGGAATGTGAATTAACCCTGTCAGCCGCACTGAGTTGTTAAATCAAGTAAAACAACATTAGAAATAGTAGGTTTGAAGAAGGCTGTGTGGGACAACTATCACAATACTGTGATGTAACTGCAGTGCAGGATAAGGAACAAATGGGTGGTTCTCAAGGTCATCCTGCTCCTAACACCAACTGTATTTCAGCTGAAAGCACAGAAAAGCAACGGCATACTGTTGTTGATCACAATTTGTGTCCTACTGCCAGGGGACCTAGTCCCTTTGCTTCAGAAAAAAAAAAAATACACAAGATTCAAGGAGTTTGCAGCTGTTCCAAGGTGAATGATGCTGATTTAGTTCCTCTTTGCCAAAAGGCAGTGCCAGAGCTGTTTGTTGGAGTGACCAAGACACTGAGAGATAGCTGTGAGGGTGAAACATACATCTGGTCTCATACGTGTATGAACCTTTGATTAGGCCAGTTTGTCACTATACCCTTCATCAGCATCAAAAGTAGACGCATATTTTTGCCTCTTTACTAAACGCTTAGAAAACAACATCTTGCAGCAGAATGGAGAAACTTCAGTCCACTTCTGAGAAATGGTGAGGCTTACATTTGCAGGCTTCTCCACTGGACTAGATACTGAAAAATCAAGCAATGAACGTCATGTGCTTTGATTGCCATGTGGATTTTCTCTCTTTTTTTTTGGCTAGGGAATTCTTCAAGAATTAGATCACTTCCTAATATAGCACATAATAATTAAGACTGCTTCAGAAAGTGTTTTCAGAGCAGGTATCCTTACTTGTATTGGGAGGTAACTATGACAACCAGGTCAAGGTTAGCTTTTCAGTCACTTGCCAAATTCATATAAGGCAAGACAGTGAACAAATTCTCAGAATCCTGAGGACAGACCAGTATCAAGCCTTATGCTGGCCAAGTTTTAATTATTTTACTGCAAAGTACCAGCAAGTAAACACTCATAAGTATTGTCAAAAATCAGTCCTGATAAAAAAATGATGCAGTCCTATGAAAAACAAGGATGGGGTTTTCAGCTTTTTGAAATCTGAACCCATGATTGCAGTGCTTCACATGATTTAATCTGATATCCCAGCACATGGCATTTAAATAACTAATCAAAACCAAGATCAGCATAAATGAAGCAATATTAAGGAAAAGTTTAATTGACATCAATTTGAGAATACTCTGGAATAAACTTGGAGATCTGGGCTTGTCCTGTTGACCTTTACCTGCCTAACAGTTGCTTTTCATATCTACATTTCTAAAGACAGCTGGAGGGTCAGTGATTAATTTTCATCTATACTGCTCGCATGTTGAGAAATTACTATGGGCAGTATTCTTGTTTGCAGAGGTTTAGAACTGGAGTGCTGCATCAGTGACCTGTAGGCAGTACATTGCCGACCAGAATTATTCTGTGAGGCTGTGGCCTGATCCCTCCTGCTTTCTTTCCTGGCAAAAACTTCCCTATTAAGTCTCTGCAGTATAGGCATGTACCCCTAGGTCTTGCAACTTAGGGAAGAGTATCTATACCTGCTACTATGATGCACGTACACGGCCTCTTGTCTCACAGGACATGGAGCTGATGAGTCAATGCTGGATCTGGGATAGATGCTTGGCCACTCAGATGAAAAAGTGACAGGCAGTTCTCAAGCTTTTCCTTAACAGATATCGGAGGTCATCACCTGAAAAGTTGGATTTTCTGAATCACAGTTTCTTCTACTCATGGTCTCTTTAGCTCTTTCCTCCTTGTTTTCAAACTGTGATCTCTATGATCAGCTTTACAGAGGAAGCACCACTTTTTCCCTTTCTCTCAAATAAGGAAAGAAAAGATGTAATGCTTTTCCATATATTTCATTATTTAGTATGTGTATATTGCATGGTTTAATTCTGTTTTGTGTTTCATATGAGATAGTTTTGGATGGTCTGAATTGTGTGAAAAGGCAAAAAAAGTCAAATTTGGTGTTTTAAATCAACATTTTGAAGCAGTTTTGAAACACTTAAAAAATAAGTGTAAAGAGCAACCTTAATCACAAAATCACCTATGCATCCTTAAAATGAGGCAAAAAGAAAATATTTTTAGGTTCACATTTTTTCAAAATTCAGTTTACAGGTGGTCTCTTCAAGCTTTTTCTTAATCATAGTGGGTCTATGAAAGTTAAAGCAATTTTCCCCTTTTTGCTACTAATGCTCTGTTACCACATCTGTTCACAATCATGTTGCTTAAATTCTGAAAACAAAGATTAACTGTAAGATTTGAACAGGAGCTGTCAAACATACTTGAAAAAAACAGACCCATTTTTCCTTAAAGTACAGCAAGGTCACTAGTTACCTTGTTTTTGTTGCCTTTCGGACTCAACTGAATTTATATATACCCTTGTCATAAAAAATACTTTGCAATCTGTTTTGAATACTGGTTCATGATAAGAAGGCAATTTTTAATTTTTTTACCATTCCTACTGATTTAAAGGATATGTACAGACTTTCCGGCTTTGAGTAATTACCTGTTTTAAACTGAAAGATCACTGGCCTTATATCTGTCAGTAATCATCACTCACAGAATGGTACAGTGTGTGGCTTTGCTTCTACTGCAGAAATCGCAGTGTTCTCCCACTATTCTTCTAAATTAATTCTAAAAGATTTTAGCATATAAAAAGTCTGTTATTTTTTCCTATAATTTTACATGTAGTTTAGGTTTTTTTTTTTAATTTATACTTAGCCACACTGAAGTCTCAAGGTTATACTTGATTATTTTTTGTGTAGCTAATGGTTTTAATATGGTATACTGTGCTCCATTTCCAGCATTGCCGTGTTAAATCAATGTATATGCATTAGGAAAGAATCAATTCCTTCTGTTATAATTGAACAGGAGAAGTTTAGATTGGATATGAGGAAGAAATTCTTTAGTGTAAGGGTGGTGAGGCACTGGAATGGATTGCCCAGGGAAGTTGTGAATGCTCCATCGCTGGTGGTGTTCAAGACTGGGTTAGGCAGAGCCTTGGGTGACATGGTCTAGTGTGAGGTGCCCCTGCCCATGGCAGAGTGATTGGAACTAGATGATCTTCAGGTCCTTTCCAACCCTAACTATTCTACGGCTCTATGATTCTATGATTGGGTCAAAACATCCAGCCCTGTATTTTATGCATTATTCCAATTGTCTTTGTTATCTCCTGATTACGATACTTCAGTATGACATGAGATTTTCATAATTTAAATTTTCAAACTTTCTTTTTTGCATTATACAGTGCATTTCTTCAGCAATTATATGTATTACAGAATTTTAACAACTTTTTTTCCCTTGGCTGTATTATTTATTTTTATATTAGCCACATATAGAATGTTAGTGCTTCATTTATCTCCAACTGCAAATAGTCTTGTGGAGAGATATAAATCATAGGACATCTGGTTATGGATAGGTGCAATTTGAGAAACATCATCATAATCGAAGAGTGATGACTTAATCTGACAGGGCAACTCTGTGTTATGATATACCAAAGTATCTGAATATCCCTAAGTGGATTAATTGTTTAAAAACGCGGTTTGGCAGAAATTGAAATATTCATGATTTACAGTCAAAACTGAGTAGTTCTGGTGAAGAAAATAAGAGAAAAGACAATATAGCTGATAAACTTAATTTAGACTTTTTTTAGTGGAATGTGTCTTTCTTTTCTCCCTACTTAAGACAGCTTTTTTTTAAAAAAAAGTTTTCACGCCAGAACAAACACACATCTGAAAAGGTGAAGGCTCAAAAATAACTTTCTGATTTTTTTTTTTTTTTTGAGAAGTCAGTTTGTCTTAAAACCCCCTGAAGTAGAAATTTCATCCTGACATGAAATTCTTTGGTTTTTATTCTTTAAATTCTTCAAACCAAATATATCAAAACAAAACAAGGAAGTGACCCTGCCCCTCTACTCTGCCCTCGTGTGACCTCACTTGGAGTATCTGTGCAGTTCTGATGTCCTCAACATAAAAAGGACATGGAACTGTTGGAACAGGTCCAGTGGAGGGCCATGAGGATGAACAGGGGACTGGAGCACCTCCTCTATGAAGATGGGATGAAAGAGTTGGGGCTGTTCAGCGTGGAGAAGAGAAGGCTGCTTGGAGACCTCATAGCAGCCTTCCAGTATCTGAAGGGCACCTATAGGGATGCTGGGGAGGGACTCTTCATGGGGGACTGTAGTGAGAGGACCAGGGGTAATGGGTTCAAACTTAAACAGGGGAAGTTTAGATTGGATATGAGGAAGAAATTCTTTAGTGTAAGGGTGGT